>BMAO01011757.1:0-27611 GCA_019973975.1 Trichonephila clavata
AAGAGACACGTTGAAATTCTTAAAGTAAGAGACACGTTGAAATTCTTAAAGTAAAAGGAGACACGTTGAAATTCTTAAAGTAAGAGACACGTTGAAATTCTTAAAGTAAGAGACGACGTGAAATTCTTAAAGTAAGAGACACGTTGAAATTCTTAAAGTAAGAGACACGTTGAAATTCTTAAAGTAAGAGACACGTTGAAATTCTTAAGTAAGAGACACGTTGAAATTCTTAAAGTAAGAGACACGTTGAAATTCTTAAAGTAAGAGACACGTTGAAATTCTTAAAGTAAAGAGACACGTTGAAATTCTTAAAGTAAGAGACACGTTGAAATTCTTAAGAGAATAAACATGTTTATGAAATATTGTAAATGTAAAAGTAAAGAGAAATAACATTTGTGTGTGAACCTATTTGTAAATGAAAAAGTAAATGAACAGTCTATCCTGTTCTCTACAAGTAAAAAAAAAAAAAAAAAAAATTTTTTTTTTTTTTTTTTGTAGTTGCTGTATAAAGGTTTGATCGTTCCTTTAACTTTTCATTACAGCTTCAGTTGACTAGATGTCACTAGGTAAAGTTGCAAGTCTTTTGGTACAATACATTATAAAGTTTGCAGATTTATAGCTACCAATTATTACAGTTTCAGCTGACTCTGATTCTGTAGAGATGATTCCTATTTTAAAGAGGTTAAACTATTCCCTTTACCGGATTGAGCTACCTAGAAAAATATTTCCAGCCTTTGTGGAAAAGTACGTTTTAAATCTACCTGTTGGACTCGATTCGAATTGCAGGGTCGTGATTGGAACGATCGGATCGTGCGGATCGAGTTTGTGCGGACCGAAACTGGATTTCTATATCAGGGAGAAGCTAGCAACGAAGGAGGTCAGGCATTCATGTCCCATTATGTCTTGGATGAAGGCATCATAACACCCGATTCATGGCTGGATTTGGTGATTTACCCATGTATTCGTCCATTTTACTATATGAAAATTCATCTTGCCCAAGCGAGTGTACGCATTTGGACTCGCGGGATCCAGCCGAGAGATGGATTAACGAGGAATCCTTTTCGACTGTGGCTTTTCTGGAAATGAACCGTACACGCTATTCCCACGCTATTCCCGCTCCGAGGGGAAAAGGGTTTGACTTCATTGATGGACTTGCCACCTGTTTTAAATGAGAGGACTGAGGAAAGTCTGAACCAACGCGTAGAGTACAGGGATAAAAATAACAAGGTCTGGTTGACAGTAACACCGATAACTGAAAAGTTTAAGCTTTAAAACCTGCAACTGTGGAGTTTTTGGAAAATTGTGTGTGCTGCTCGAACATGGGCGAGGAAACCGAGTTTCCTTGTATGGCATGGACTGTAAAAGAAATACCCGTTTGCATTTTACAGCTATTCCATAAGCACATGTTAAACCACTTTTGTCTGTGGTACTCTTGAAAAAGAAATTGAAATCGACAACATTAAAAAAAAAAAAAAAAAATTTTTTTTTTTTTTTTTCTTTGACAGACTTAAATTCTTGATATGCTTCAAAGTTTACTAGAGTGCCTCAAGATTACTTGACCTGCTCGTAAGTTTTGACTTTCTCGTAAGTGTACTAGTTGCTCATAAGATTGAGTTTATAAATTTACTAAAGTTTAACTTAAGATAACGTGAGCCACTCGTAAGATTACTTCAGTTGTTTCTAAGATTACTTGACCTGCTAGTAAGATTACCAGAGTTGTCTGCAACATTACACTTTGACACTCATCATGCATCCCTTGTATCGTTTGGACAGTCATTATTTGCTCATCATTCATCGATGGGTGTATCGCAACTTCGTAGAGAGTTACATTTTAAATGTTCCTGTAGGAACGGAATTGCTCGTCAATGGACGCAAGGACCATTATTTGACCAATCGTTTTGTACGAACTGAAGAAGGTTTTTGTATGATCCCATGGTGCATGCGCACGAGTGCAATCGGTTTGTCTCTGCCTATGTGTCCAATCCAACGGGATGGATCCTGACACCAGAGGCTATGGGGACTTTAATTTTGGATGGATTTGATACGAAACCTCCCACTTTATATGTGTATACGGACCAGGTGAAGCTCCTCATTTGGACGGATCATATGGTATGGACGGTGGGGAAACGGCCGCATCCGGATTGGAAATTGGTGGGATATATCCAATGGAAGTCGGTGCGAAATCCACAACCTGAAGGAAAAAGAGTCTACAAAAGTTTTCATGAATTTTTGGGGCAAGTCGATTGAATCTGGGAATAGATTATTTGGTTGGAAGAAATTTTTGTGTAGTGAAATGTGCAATATTGTACAAATGACAAGAAAAAAATGTTGTGTAGAATTACTCTCACAAGTTACATTAAAAAAAAAAATTTTTTTTTTTTTAAAGCTTATAATAAAGTTGTGGGACTCTGGATAAAAGTGTTGAGATTAAATCTAAACTTTATCAAGCTAGCTAATGTCTACCGCTCGAATCATTTTTCAACATGTGGCCACTGTCCGGCCCGATGTCTATCAACACATTTTAAATCTCATTCAACCTCATTCCTTGGAGGCCGTGTTGGAATTGTTTCAACACCATCTCGAACAATCTGTTCCCGATTTACGGCGTCTGAACCAACATCAAGCATGTTTACCTGATTTGTGTTTAAAGTTTGTTGAGCTCATACGAAAACGATTTCCGAGCCCTGGAGATGCTTTTGGGATTCAATTGACGTGTCGCGTGACCAAATCCGATACACAAGGAACGTTGGATAGTAAACATTTAAAATCCCATGAAGAACGGGACGACCATTTTAGGGTTGATGCTTTGTTGCTGAGTGAATTGCAATGTTTCTCCACTCAGACCCAAGTCTTTGAATTGGCTACACGCCACGGCTATTCGACCGTTGGACACGAGGGTATACGGGTCAGGAGTTGCTCCAACGTTTACCTGATGCCTGTCTTTTGACCCGTGGACTCCCTTACAACAAGGGTCGAACGTTGGAAGGAAACCTTAAATATTTAAATACATGTACATTTATCGTGGTGCCCGACACGAAAATTGTGTACAAGACATCCGCAAAACATTGGCTCGCTCTATTGAGGCGATTAGACCCAGAACGCGTAGTAGCCTTTTCCGATATTCGAGCCGTATTTCAAAAATGTGGAATTGTAGCCTATTTTTTCAATTGGATGCGAGTGGTGCGAGAACAATTGCCTTTGCAAAATAGCGTGCATATGAAAAATGTCATGACCATTTTGAAATACCAATGTCGAACGGGTCGACCCCTGCCTTTGACGCGTGATGGGTTGGCCAAAAATCCAGAACGATCTCCCTTGGAGATTTTGAGTTTTGAAGCCTGGAAACGAAATTGTGCTCACATGTGTATAGAAGCACCGTCAGTGCAAGTGAGGCGCTCGACGGAAAAAATGTTTTTTGGCCAGCAGTTTCGGGAAGGAACGGGATACGATTTTTGCTTGATGAATAAATAGTGTAAAACATACTAATTATGCAAAAATGTTGAAATGGAATAGCTTTGAAGAGCCAGTTAAAAATTTAGACTAAAAATAAAAAAGCAATAAGTAAAAAATTCTTAAAAATTTTTTTTTTCAGATTGTTGTAATAAATATCAAACACAAGAGCCGAGTTGACTTTACTTTAAGCTGGTTCAAGTTGAAAGTTTACCTAGCTTGCAGAATGATTCCTATTTGGCATGAGAAAAATGAACCATATTATACAATTTATATACATCAATGCATTTTTCCCACATTTTTTGAAAAGTACGTTCTCAATTTAAATATTGGAACCCGAATTGAAATAGTTGGTGATACTGTGGAAGAAGGTTATGTATTTCCTGAATTCAAGCGAACCAACGCTGGATTCCTGTACAATGAAGAAAGTGATTACAGAGTGAGAAATGAATTCATTTCAAAGTATGTATCGAAAGAGACAGGATGGATAATGACCGCCGATGACTGGCGTGACATGATTTACCATGGATTTATTTTTTCATTTCCCAGTTTGGTTATACGCACCACAAAAGCTACTATACATATTCAAATCAATGATGAAGAGAGAAGAATGTATCCACTCAGATTTTCAACCATTGCCTATCTGGAAATGAAACCTGTGCGGCGAGCTCAATCCGAGGGTAAAAGAGTGTTTACAAGTTTAAATGACATTGTTTAATCAACATGTTCAACAAGTGAACTAAACAGTAAAGAATAAAATTGTGTGGTAAAAAAACTGAAAAAAAAAAAAAATTTTTTTTTTTTTTTTTTTTTTTACACTTGAAGGGTTTATAAGCTTGGAAGGTTTCATCAAATATTATTTCACTTTTCAACTCTCAGTTCAGGAGAGTAGTTACCAATGCATTAGCCTGTTTCAACTCAAATCTTAGGCCAGCATTTTATTAACCGACTCAAGAGAACATTTTAACATGGATTATTGTGCCGAAGTCTCGTTTATTCGTTGCAATAATGGTTGCAAATTACCCATGGAAATTGCTTTTGCTCAGGTCGATAAACCCCGTCAAGTGTTTATTTTGCACATGCGAATGCCTCATGATGTGTATTTTACGATCACCGATTTGGTTTGTAATAAAAGTCAACTCGAGGGTCGCAACAAAGCATTTAATGTCAATGCCCGATGCATCCTGAAAATGGACAACGAGTCTTGGTGGCACACGCTACAACAATTTATTCATGACCAGATGGGCTGGGATGCCCGGTTGGCTGTTCGCTCCAAAAACCAGAAGCGATTTTTTACGACCGTGGGCGGATTCCGAAACGTTTGCATTGTGAACCCTCCCATGGGGAATCATGCCTACGGATGCAATCACTCTCATAATCGATTGGTTTCATTTCCTTGTGCTGCCAAGGTCGCTAGAACTTTGGCTATGAATTTGAATAAAACACCTCGTGCAGCTCCAAAAAAGACGAATCCATGCTTGGGTGAGACGATGGATCAAAAGTTGTTGGAACATGTTGTGAAAGATACATCGAATGAACTTTTGGAAAAGTTGTTGGCAAAGTGTCCAATGGAGAATAAACCTCTAGAAGCCACGGAGAATCCTCTGGAACAGGAGTTAATGGATCATTGTCCCATGGATATACTTAATGAGAACAAAGCCTTGGATAAATTGAATGAGGATAAAAGTTTGGAATCCATGGAGAAACCTTTCGAACGGGATTTAATGAATCATGGTGATGGAGAAATATCTAATGAGGAAAATCTTTTGGAACATTGTGCTGGTTGCCATGAAGTGTTGCAAAAATCAGTGGAGCATTGTCCAATGGAGGACAAAATTTTGGATAAATTGGAGCCCATGGATAATTTATTGGGAGAAAATACAAACAAGGAATTGAGTGTTGAAACTATGGAGCGAGTAGATGAAGCAATGGAATGTAGCGAATTTGTGGAGGAAGCATTGAAATGTGGAGACCTTGAAGTTGTGGCAATGGAATGTTGTGAAGAATTGCTAGATAATGCTGAAAAAATGTTGGCTGAGAAAGAAATTGAGGTGGAAGATTTTGAAAAAAGTCAACCGGAGAAAGTAATAGAATCTAGTGTGGACTTGTCACATGATGAAAAAGTGGTGGAACCTGAAATAGATGCGGAAAATTAAACTGAACAGTTTTCCAGTAAAATATTTTCTGTCAAAATATATTAGCTAAAAAAAAAAAAAAAAAAAAAAAAATTTTTTTTTTTTAATGCTATTAGCCTTTAAAAGTGAAACACTTCTCTAGCTCATCACTACTGGTTGACTAGCTTTTAACCATTCAAGAGGCAAATACTCCTTAAGCCGAATATTATTCTTTGACTAGCAGCTGAACATTCCTGGAGGTGGTTGCTTGATTGCATTAAAAGCAAAAGATTTAACTGACTTGTATTGAAAACTTTTTGAGCAAAGTGATGGCTGATAACCTTTTACATGTAGCTCCTGTTCGCTTAGAATCTTTTCCGATTCAATTGGAGCTCCCTTACGAAAAGATTCGGCGTGAAGCCCTGGATCCCTTTGTGCGTAATGATGGATCTTGCGGTGTGGATTTGTCCAGTCCCAACTTTTACACGATGGATCCTTTGCAACAAGTGAAAATTTACACTGGTCTCGCATTTGAATTCAAAGCTGGATGGACTGCTTTCTTAAAAGATAAATCGTCTGTGGTCACTCGAAAGCATCTTGTCGTGGAAGGAGGAGTGATTGACCCTGGATACAGAGGAGAAATTATTGTGGTTATGCGCAACTTGTCACAGAACACACAGTTTATTAGACCCGGAGATCTCATTGCTCAAATGGTGAACGTGTACACTGGACTCACTCCGAAATTGGTACAAGTTTCACATGTAAAGAATGATACTCAACGAGGAACACGGGGATTTGGTGGAGATGTTGGCCATGAAAATTTTATGGACAAGTCTAAGAGTTCAGAAGAAATGAATAAGAACAGTACGGAAATAGACAGTAAATAAAAATTGATTAATAATAGTAATAATAATAATTAAAAAAAAAAAAATTTTTTTTTTTTTTTTTTTTTAAATATGTATTATATCTACGCAATAACTTTACGTTTTTGTTCTTTGAAAATGCCACTTGATTTCTCAATTCATTGCTTAAAGTCTAATACAAGCGTGGAGAGTACACATCAATCAATGCCTTACTCTGATGGCTAATCACAAATGTTCCACGTCTTATGGAATCGTGGTTAAAACGGAATGCAACCGCATTGTTGTCCTTCGCCGAAAGGTTCCATACTGTATTCAAGATTTTTTCCATCGTTTGCACAAAAAGAAATATCTATTGCCCTCATCCCCCTCTCAATTCTTTGATATACGGGCGAAATTTGAAGATGAATGGTTACCCATGCTGAAGAAGCATGAATTGGAGGATTACAAACGGTATTTAAATGGAGAATACTTTGAAGATTTGTATGATTTTCCTCATGGACAACTCAGAAGCAAACTAAAGGAGGATATCTCCACAATTGAACTTTTTAACGCTGCTTACAGGGAATTTCAAGAAGAGACTGGATTTCATTTCAAATTTACTAAAGAAGAGGTTGAGCGTTACCCATTGGTGACTTCGCAGTATAAGGGTTTGGATGGTTTTTTGTACAAGCAAAATTATTTTATTGTGAATAATGTTAGAGGGTTAAAAAGGCATGCGTATTTTAATTCATTCAACAAATCATCCACGGCAAAAGGGCAAATTACTTCTTGGAATGATGACCGTTTGATTTATCAAGGTATAATACTTCCGATTGAAGTAGCCTATAGAAGGTTTACCTTTCAACAAAAATTGAAAAGTGATATGAAACATTTATTGTGTTCCAATTATCTGGAAAGATTGTATGATTGTACGGTATTGGATGAAGATAAAGAACATGAATAACAATTTAAGAGTTAACAGTGTCATACCTGCATATGAATCGTATGGAAGCGATAGAAATCGCAGAGGTCCTTTTCTAGATTTGTACAATTCACCGCGTTACCCATTTCATCGTTATGTTTTGACAGAGGAATTTGGTTCTGAAAATGATCATTACAATGCACACCCTCCCACTAGACCTCGTTCACCAGCAGAGCAAACGAGCGAAGCACTTGCACCCACAGAACAAGATGATACAAGGAGATGGTTACCAAGAATAGGTTAACAAAAAAAAAAAAAAAAAAAAAAATTTTTTTTTTTTTTTAATTGTGTCCATATATTCAAGATGTAAGGGATCTTCAAGATTATATTAATCATGTTTGACTTGCAACGAATAAAGACGGTGGTTGCTGAACGATATTTTCGTTTGCTTCGAGGATACAATCAAACAGATTTACTACAACGCTTCATGCAACGATGGATGGATTTACTTTCCATGTATTCGTCCCAGACAAAGTTTATTTCGTTTGATCCACCTACTCCCATTTTGGAAAGTTTAATTCCAATGGCTGTTGGTGTATTGGTGGTTCCTTTTCCCAATACCACCATACCCCCAGGTTTAAAACGCATTACTATTTTTCCTCTCTATCCTTTCCGAATACAATACACCTCTCATACCGAATGCAGTCGGGATGGTATGGAAATGTTGTGTTTGTATCTCAAATTGACTGGAATTAAAATCATTGGATTCTTTAATGTGCCTCTTTCTACTCAACATCACAAATTGATTCCTGAATTGCAACAGTCCTTTCCTCATTTACGTATTTATGGCTCTTCTGCCTTTAATAACTTTAGGACAGTATGCCATCGCAAAGCTACAACGATTTTGTCAGGTGGTTCAAAATTTCAATAACATTCTTTATATGAGTGGGGTAGGGTACAATAATGGCCGGTTCTTTTATCCAATCCAACAAGTAATTGTAATGCAATAGGTAATGTTCCCGTTGTGTATCCAAACGAATGGCTGGAATATACGTGTCCAAGGAATTGGTTTGAACGTACAGATACACCAATTGGTTGTCTACCAAGACGTACCAATCCGAGGGAAGAATGCGAACCACTCGAAAATCTTTCCACATCCAAATCATGGCATAATGCTTATGAGTGGGACGTCCAGGAATGGGTTCCAGATTAAACAGGAGTAGTAAAAGACAAAGTATGGTAAAAATCAAGTACATTTCATTCATTTTATTCTTAATTTTGATTGTGACCCTAGTGAATCTTTTTTACAAACCTTGGTTGTATGATGTGCAGTCCAAACTACCCAGCCTATTTAACGGCTCGTGGGTATCGTCCATTTCTCGATCCACCTGCCCTTTGTATGGATTCAAATGTCCTACAGACGAGCCGTGCGATTGCAGCCAAATGTGTTCCAACGGGGAGTTTGTTCCGTTTCAAGTGTTACCCAGTGATACCATCTTTTTAATGGACCAGAATCTGACTCCGGGAACGTATTGCCTTCCCCGTGGGATTGGAAATTGTAATCAAAAGACATCGTATCATCTATTTTCCTTGACGGGGTGGAAATGTATACCTCGGAACCAAACCTTGTATCAAGAGCAGACATTGGTGGCTTGCCATCACGAAGAGGCAGAAGATAATTCCAAAAATGTATTGTGGGATCATTTGCTTCAAGAACCTGCTACGGAGGTGGACAATCCCTACGAAACGTTGGCGGATGGGAAAACATTAAGATTTCAATGTCAATGCAATTCATTAGATATTTTGGGAAAACCTATGATGTCTGTTTTACCTTTTGTATGTTCTGCAGATTATTGTATTAAAGACTTTTTAAACCCCCTACCGATGATGGGGTATCGAAATTCAAAATGTGAATGTGGACCCAATTTACATTTAGATCCAAATGATGAGACTTCTCCCTGTGTGGTGGAAAGATCCCGAATTGAAAATGACGTGTTTATAGGGGCAGTAGAATGCATGACCAACTTATCGTGGAAAAAGAATCCAATTTTCTGCCCGCACGACGAAGGTATGTTGAATTTTCCACGCCAGTATGGAGCACTAATTCGTATGATGAAATAATTACACACATGACAAAACAAAAGTAAAACAACCAATGAAAAAAAAAAAAATTTTTTTTTTTTTTTTTTTTTTACTTGTGCCGTTAAAACTTTAAAAGCTGCTCTCTGTTTGGTATGGCTCAGTTATTCCAGTATTGAGAGTCTTTAGGAATCAAGAGGTATGAGTGCCTATTTGCACCGAATAAATAGTGTTGAGGAGGCTCCGACGGCCGATGCCTATCTTTTATACAATCTCAATGGAGGTATTTACTATGTTAAACGGTCCGATTATACCAATTTCGCCCATTATTGGTGCCGACAAGAACACTTTGGATCCATTACTATGGACTTGGCTACTTGTGAGCAACATTCCCTCACTTTAGATTTAGATTTTTCTTCACCCAAGGATACTGGGGGACTACCGTGTACATCCATCATTCCTTTGGTGGAATCTACACTTAAATTGCAGCTTTTACCTCATGTAAAGCATTTTACGTACATTATTGCTGCTCGGTCGGGAGGTCGTGGCTTTCATATTCATTTACCTGAATTTGTCATTGGTCATGATGATTACATTTTGTTTTGCCATCAACAGAGTGTTCCTTTACACTATGCTGTACAGGGGAATGGTACTTACAAGTTGGACATTTTGCAAAATATGATGTTGGCAGGTTCAGCGAAACCAGACACTTCTGCCTATCGACCCATGCAAATGATTTATGTAGATGAAAAAGAAACTTATTCTATTGATTTCAGAAGTAAAATTTTGTTAGATGAACTGACTCGGTTGAAAAGGTCGTTTAAACGCGTCAAGCACAATACCGATTCCTATTTTAGAAAATTTTTATTTTTGGATGAGCGGCAGGCCAAACAACATTTGTTGGGTTTTATGATGCCCGTCGTTACTCCTTTTCCTCCTTTGTATAAATTATCCTATTCGACGCTCATCAGCAATACCCCCAGCGAATCGTGTCATGTGGAAGATGTGGCCACGTTCACGTACAAACGTACCAATGATGTAGGATACATTTCAAAAGGAAAGCAATTGTTGTTTGATGGATCTCATTTTTTAAAAACTTTTCATTATTTGCGTTTTAATGCCTTTCTCATGGGCACTTTGGAAACGAATAATGCGGCTTTGAAGCGGTGGTATCAAAGAGCCTTACGCATGCATCCGGAAACTCTCCATATTAATCCCATTTTTGACAAGATTAATCAAATCTTACGAGAAAATAATACAAATTTTCTGGATGATCCCAATCCCATCAAAACCATTTTGGAATATAACCAGGGGTATTACTTTTTACCCACTTTTTATGCATTATCCAAATATTTAAACATTTCCACCGTCATGATGATTAACCATTTAAGAGGGGTATTGGATAAGGACTTGTTGCCTTTGTTGGATCGTATGGAACAGGTGGGGGAAGAGCATACTCAAGTGATTATGAGAGATTTTACGTTGCAAACCATTATTTTTTGTGGCAACAATTTATGTGAACGGTACACTCGATACCGGGATAAACTCAAGCAAATTGTTCACGATTCCAGACGGGCCATTTTGAGCATTTCTACTTCGGCTCAACTGACTGAAATGTTGCGCAATTTACAAGAGAGTCATTTTCCCATTCAAGTTCTCAAATTACCCAACTCGTTACGGAAAGCCAATGCCTTCATTTGGAATTGTTTAACGGAATCTTGGCAAGAAATTCAAGGGGACAAGGAAAAGGATTCTCACATGAGCAATTTATGGAATGCCATTTGTACCTATTTAGATGAGTATCGGAAATCGGGCAATTATGGGGGTCCCGAGCCCGAGGTGACACAAAAATTTAGCATCAGTACTGTCATTTCCACCATTACCAGTGACACTAATATGGAACGAAAGACGATTCAAATGGATCGACACAAGTGGTTTATACGTACGGTGGATGGATTATTGGACATTTTGACGGGTCATGTCGGTGGCACTGTGCCTGAATTATTTTTATCGGATCGGAAATTGGGGGTAGAATTTTCCCGCACCGAACTATTGCACCTCTATAACCACTCTCCCGATTTGGAAGCTTTGTATCATTTAATGACCGATAAATCATTTTTCCTTCAATATTTGAAAAATCTCCTAACGAATCGAACAGATGATTTGTTTGATACCTTGTACGAAATGATTCAGGAGCATTTTCCTGGCTTGACTGATAATCCTCATGCCCTTTCCATGATGCATTTTATGGTTCACCTAAGTAAATATACAGCTTTTGAACACGACCTCCTCATGTATTTGTGTGATGTCTTGGCCAGCATTTTTATTGCCACCAATTACGAACGAAAATTTTTTGTCATGAAAGGAGAAACTTCTAATGGGAAAAGTAAATTGTTTGAAATTTTGGCTCGTGTCTTTGGGGGTTATTATCATTGTATTCAATCGGACAATTTAAAACCGGGAAATTCTAGTGCCAACGCTACTCCCGACTTGGCTTCGACTCTGTTCAATTGCCGCATTGTCACAACCGAAGAACTGGAAGGGAAACTGAATGAAAATCGAGTCAAGCAAATTACGGGCAATTCCTGCGTCACCTTTCGAAACATGTACGAATCCAGTCAAGGGGGTATTCCAACCGCCAAGTTGTTTACCACCACCAACAATTTACCCGATTGTCGAGCTACCGAGGCGTTTCAAGACCGAGTCGTAGCCATTCCTTTCATGTCTCGTTTTGTGAATAAGGCTCCTTTGACCACATCGGAGCAAGTCCAATTGAATCGATATGGAAAAGATGAATACGTGGTGGAACGATCGTATATTGGGTGTTTTCTCATACTCATTTATCACCTAAAAAAATACATGGATATTAAAAATGGACTCTTGCATTATCGGGACGAGCCTCCAAGTGTGGTGGAATACACCAAAATTTATTTGTTTAATACTGACGTTTATAATCAGTTTAAAACACACATGGATGTGCAAATGAATCCAAATACCATGACCACCATGACTGATTTACGATCGGCGGTCCGTCAGTTTCTCAAGAGCACCAAGAATAATACGACTCCGGAAACGGATTTAATTTTAAAATTTGAAGAAGAATTTTCCGAATATAGGCGTCGATCTGATTTTCAATTGGGACAATATAATAGTATTTTGGATCAAGCCACTGACACGTTGACATTAGAACATAGTAGTTTGCAAGAAGAAGAAGAATCCACTGGACCGAAACGATCTTTTCCAGAAGTGGAGGGACCCCGAAAAAGACAATGCAAAACGACGGATACGGCTGTGGTGTATTATGAAAATGTCATTATTCGAAATTTGCGTAAAATGGGAAATGAAAATTAAAGACTATGGATTCCTCACAAGAATATTACGATTTGAAAGCGTTGAAACGCTCAAATCATCGTTTGATCGATTGGTGGATTTTGTAGCCCATTCAAATGGCTACAGGTTGAGTAAACTTGGTTCCCCGAGTAAGCTTTTACCGGGCTTTAACAATGTGACACCTCAGTTGGTCAGAGAATTTAAAAATGAGGCGTATGCTCATTTGAAACAGATTCAAACCAGTCGAGAAGAATATGGATATTTGTTTAATATTATTGATGAAAGAGATGGAATATCTCACGCAGTTTACATTAAATATGAACAATTTCCACTCATGGAAGAAAACGCCATGCCAGAAATTTATGCGATTGCCAACAAATTGGCTGAACCCAATACCGATATGCACGATGCCACCTGTTTGTATTTACTCATATTTTTTGCATTGCTAGTCAATCGCCACAGCAACTGGGCGATAATTGATTATCTAACAAATTGCAACTCTGAACATCCATACGCCTTGTACGTAAATTGGATACCAAAATGTAAAAAGGCATACGTGTACCCTCCAAGCCCAGAGGGATGTTTATTGATTACCAGATGCAACTCTTAACCAAAAAAAAAAAAAAAAATTTTTTTTTTTTTTTTTTTTTTTTTTACTAGTTGGCTTTAAGTATTCAGCAGTTTGTAGTCAAGACTATAATCATGGAATCATCAGACTTTGCTTCTGAATTCAAACGGGTTTTATCCCTCATCTATCCTCCGTACGATTTTCCCGATTTGTATTGTAGAATTTTCAATTTCAACTGGTTGCCTAATCCCCATCATCAAGAATGCTTTCAAAAGCACTGTGTGGATGTGGCCCACCGTATGGATGCATTATGTCGTCGAGATCATCTTTTACAAGAGATATGGAAAGAAGATATTACCTATGCCTACCTCGTGGGATTTCTTCACGATATTGGAAAACCTTTCGTTACTCGAATAAACTTTTTTGGACAACAAGGTTTCAGAGGTCACGCTCAGGTGGGTGCTCGTTTGGTTACTTTGAGATTTCAAGACGAAATCCCAGAAGATGTTTTGCTCACCATGGGAGTTTTGATTGATTGTCACATGTGTTGCTTGCGAAATCTCTCCTTCTCCTCGGAACATCGATTGCGAGTCAATGCAATCTTGCACATGTACCTGCCACCCATTCCGCATCTGTTAAGTTTGTTGATGTGTTTACATTCTGCCGATCAGTCGAGCAAACAACCTCCCTTCCAAGTGGATGGCTCTGGCTATTTATACCAAGCTCCATTTACTTTTCGAAAAGATCGTCGAGTGGTCATTTTTCTCCTTGGACCTATGGGATCAGGAAAAAGCACGATTGCTCGAGCCTTGACAGAGAAATTGGCCAGTTGCGGATCCGTTTTACATTTGCAACGGGATGAAATTCTCATGACATTGGCAACAAAAGGTGAATCCTATTCCAGTTGTTATTATCGCATTAGAGGCAATCCCGCTTTAAAACGACAATTGCAAACCCTATGGCAAGAACGCTTGGACTCTGCTTCAGCAGATATCATTTTAGTGGACACGTGTCAAACATATTTTTGGTCCAATACGATTGGCTTTGAGAATTGTTTCCGAATTGGGTTGTATTGTGTGCCCTTCAACTTGTTCGACCCTGAGGCGAATTGGAGAAATCCGCGTATAGAATTTCCACCAGAAAAGTGGTCCGGATATCCTTCTCTCTTGATGGAACAATGCCCGTGGAGTTTGGAGGTGGGAACCGGGCTGTGGAACCTTGTCCCTTCTCTCGTCAAACGATACTTTGATCAACTTTGGCCAGAGTCTTTGGAGCATCACCCTTCTCTGGCGACTTTGTGGAATGAATCGTTTGTTTCCAAAATTTGCGCACAATTTCCTTTTAAAGGAATTCATATTGAGGAAGAATTTTCATTGATGGACCACAAAGTATATCGAGCCACCTATCCGCCTGGAATGGATGTCACCTGGGGACCGACTCGTTTTTACCGTGGAGAATTTTTGTTGCAAAAGGAAAATACAAAGAGAGTGTATCCCTTACGTTCCGGTTTACCAACTTTTAGTCGTCATCAAACTTTAGTTTCCACCTTTGATCACGTCGTGGTGACACCTAAATTTGATGGAAGTTTGGTGAATATTTTGTTTATTCCTCTTCAACATCCCTATTATAAATTGCTTCAGACGTGGTTTTATGGAGATCGGAATGAATTTGGACTCTTTTTGGTGGGATCGAAACAAAAACTCGTCATGGATTCCCATCTCCGTAAAAAGTTTAATACAGTGATGGGATCCAAAACTTTTGATACGTTTATCAGTTCCTATGACTCGTATTTTGAGGATCAAGATTGCCTCAAGACGTTGCATTTTGAAATGATGACTGAAGCCGATAGCACCGAATTGAACGTATACTATCCTGAAAACTCTTTTAAATTTATAGGATGCACTACTTTTACAAATGATTATCGACGGTTTACTATGGCAAAACCCTCAGATGCCAGAGCCATTTCTCAAAAGAGCTTCCAGACAAAGGAAGCATGTGAAGCTTATTTGGAGGAGTTGCATGATCAATTTTTAAAAGGAGACACATTGTGTGAACCCGAAGGATGTGTCCTGTATTTTTGGGATGCACGAGGATGTTTATTGGACGTTGTGAAAAGTAAATTTCCCGAATATTTGGCTGTCATTAATCCCAACAAATATCCAAAACAGTATCAAGAGACACTTACCAATCCCTTATTGGCTCAACGGTTCCAAAAGATTCGAAAATTGAAAAAGGATTTGGACACTTCAACCTTGAAGAAGGCCATACACGAGTTTTTGAAAAAGGACACCAAAGATCGCAAAGAATTTGCCTTGTATGTGGAAGAGAATAGACCGAAAATTCAAGAGTTTCAGGTTCAGTTGGAGGCAATTGCAGAGAAAGCGCGCATAAAAGCCAGAAATGTCCGTCAGGAAATATTTTTGAATTATCCCTATGTACAAAAGACCATTGAAAACATATTTAGACCCTTGGATGAGATTGTGGATGAAGAATAAAGATATGGCGGAAAGAGAAACGTCTCGAGATTGTGAGAAAATTTTTGTCAAAAAAACTTTGGAGCGTGAAAGACATATTTTAACAACCTTTTTAACTGAAGTCTATGTGTCCTTGGAGGAAATTGAAAAGTTGATGTTGGATGAACTCACCAGGGAAAGGCCTGAAAATGTATTGGATAGAATAGAAATGGAAAGGGAATATCTCACCAGAATTATTAACCGGGAGCGTAAAAATATACTATCTCTTTTAACAGGTATCCAATGGTCTTTGGATCATTTGAAAAATTGTCTGGGAGAAAGCGGTACCACAACACCTGAAATTGTCGTACTGAATGAAAGAGCTAGAGAAAGATAATGTAATAAAGTTATATATAAAAAAAAAAAAATTTTTTTTTTTTTTTTTTAATTAAACAGTTATTAGAGAGACAGATTGAAGTGTTATATAAAGAAATGTCTTACCATACTTTTCTTCAATCATTGTTTGGAAGTCAATATACTTTGCATCGATCCTATTTGCACGGAATACATTTATATTGTCTGTTTGTAATTACTTTGGTGATATCCTTGTGTGTCTACGCAACTCATCATATTAAACAGGAAAGTCTTCAGACTTTTGACCAAAGAGTTCATACACTTCGAATGAAATATGCCGCAGCTGAACGTTCCGCTCATGCTTGAGCCCATTCTCGGCAATTATGATGCGCATATTCGGAATTTTATACATTTTTTGCAAACTCGCGTAGATTGTTTCCTAATTTACGATGGACCTCTGGACCTTCATCAGCATATTCGAGAGCGAACTACGTATGCTCTCTCGGTACAACATCGACCAACCAAGAAAATTTTGCGTAACGTTTATCCCATCCTGTTGGGATCTCAAATAGACTTGGCCATTCGTCATTTGCAAGTGTGTTCCTTTGAAGTGGATATTCCTACCGTTTCTGATGCCTCTTTTCAAGAAGTGGATATTGGCCGTGGTTTCTTTATCATTTGTGGTTTTTTGCGCCATTTACCCTATTTTTTTACCAATGATTCGACTCACACGCATATGGTGCAGAAAAAAATGGTCCGTGTGTTTACCTACGATGCCTTGGATCGGGGTAAGGAATTGAGCTATTATGTGGTAGATTGTCTTCCCAAAAAACGGGGTGATATGTTTGTGGTGGGCAACGATGGTTCCGAATCTACGGATCAAGTAGATTTCTTTTTTGATCATTGTCCTTACCGGACCGATGCTGCTGCTTATATGGCCCACGTGTATCAAAGAAATCAGTTTGATATTGACTCGTTGGTGAATAAAATTGTGGTGAGTCCTGGACATTTGTTTACCAAACTCTTTGTGAAATATTTGTATGCTCCCTTGCGAAAAGGGAATTGGCCCCTGATTAAATCCAAAACAGCTTTGGTGGTCAAATCCATTGAAACTGGATGCTTATTGCACGTCTTGTCCCGAAAAACAGTTTACTTTAAAGAAGGTAAATCAGCAGGTAAAATGACGATGATGCCTCACGAGTCTCATCGAGAAATTGGATCCAATGGGGAAGTGTTTGTGGAAAAAACTATTGGATGTTATCGAGAAGTCAATATGCAAACGTATCCTCTCAATCCCTTCTTGTCGTATCTAATCGTCCGTCAAATGTCCAATAAAGTCAAACATGGTTCAGTCCCTTCCTTTCACGATAGTTATTTGGGATTTTTATGCATTTTGGGTTGTTTTGAAACGAAAAATGTGGGAAGAACCACCATGATGGTACGCAATACCATCGTTTCTACCGTTGATGTGTTGGATCCCGTGTTTCATGACGCCCAGCACGATGCCTTGTGGACGTGGCTGCAATTGGAACCCGACTCTCACATTCATCCTCATTACTTTGTCGTCGTCAATGAAGCTTGTATTCCTGTCACCGAGGCCTGTTTTCAACGTATTCAACTCTATGCCTTAAAACAACAGTTTCGACATGTGGAATGCTTTGCAGAATTTAATTTCATGTACATACGATATAAAGTTGGATTACTTTTTAAACTTTTACCTGGAACGGACGTCTGGGTAACTCCCAAAGACATGTTGTTTTGGACTCAGAAATTGTTACAACTCAATACGATGGAAGCCATTATTGATCGTTTTGGATATGACTTCATTACCAGTTTTCACGTGGATTTGAATCCCTTTTTCATGCATAATGCGTTTCCTAAAAACACATTGGCTTTTAATGCGTTGAAAAATGCCGTGTTGGCTACCAATGCACGGTATGCTCATTATTTCATGGATAGCCTATCAGCCTACGCTCGTCAATTGACACCTTACCATCAAATCGTTCAAGAACCTAATCAGGATGGAATTTCGCCGCATTTTGCTCTCCGTGTACCTCATGTAGTGGTATCCTACATGAGTTTCTTGGGATGTACGCAAGAAGATGGAATAGTCTGTCGTCAAGACGTGAACGCCTTCGATTGTTGCCGATTTTACACGATTCGGATTAAAACGAAGGCCGATGGATTAGTTTTGTTTCATCCTAGGCAGGGAGATGCCGATGAGACAAGTCTCGTGGGCACGGTGGTGCATTTTGGAGAGACTCCTTTACAATTGGAGCCCTTTTCCATTCACGTACGCACCGTTCCCGTCAAGGACCAAGTGATTCAATTGCATTTCAATAAACCTCCCTTTCGAGTGATTCAACACTATTTATCAGCTCACACGTTAAGTATTTGCTTGGAACAAGATCATTTGGCCAGTACCGGAGATAAATTGTGTAGTTTTCACGGTCAAAAAGGAGTACTACGTCTCATGAAAACATTACCGTTGTTGGATGAACGGATTCAACCCGACTTGTTGGTGAATCCCTATAGTTTGTTTCGAATGACTCCCGGGCAAATTTTGGAAGGCGTAAAACGGGGACAGGGAAGAGATGCTCAAACGGTACGCAACACGGATGGCCAAATAGTACCAGATGCCAAGGCCTTTTATGCCAAAACATTTTATTTTCCAATTGCCTATTGGAGCTCGGAACATTTTTATGCTCCCAGCGAATGTACGATGGATAAAATTTTACATCAAGCCGTCAAAGGACGTTCCCGAGGAGGAGGGATGCGTTTGGGAAATATGGAATTGTTTAACGGTTTACGCGGCAACGGCTTAGCCGCGTGTTTTGAAGAAAAATTTTTTGAACATGGAGATCGAATCCCAAGCGAAACAAATCCTACAATTAGTTTACCAAAGTCAGTGGAATTGGTGAAGGAAGATGCCCGATTTTTCAAGTGCCATTTAGAATACAAAGCACATCCGAGCATCATCATGCGAAAATAAATTTAAAGTTGACCCCGGCTCATCCAATTGGATGGGTCAAAAACTTTAAAAATGGGGTCGACTTTTAAAGTTGAACATGTTAAAAATCCAAACTTTTAAAGTTTTTCGGTACACGAAAAAAAATGTACCGAAAAACTTTAAAAAATTGAGAATTTTAAAGTTCAAACTTTAAAAGTCTGGAAATTTTTTAAAGTTGAAGCTCATTCAAACAAAATTTAACAGGGTACACTTTAAAAATGCTGCTCATGTGTTTTTCCGCTTCAAAAACAACATTTTTTTACAGTTGTTACAACCTATGTAGCAGTCAAATGGCAAAAATACATAAGCACTCTTTTTGCTCAACTATTTTTGCCGTTTGACTGCTACACACATAGATTTAAAGTGACTTACAGTAACTTGAAAAAATATATAAGCACCCCCTTTTGCTCAACTATTTTTGCCGTTTGACTGTTATATACAAAGATTTAAAGTGACTTACAGTAACTTGAAAAAATAGTTGAGCACCTCGTTTGCTCAACTATTTTTGCCGTTTAACTGTTATATACAAAGATTTAAAGTGACTTACAGTAACTTGAAAAAATAGTTGAGCACCTCGTTTGCTCAACTATTTTTGCCGTTTAACTGTTATATACGAAGATTTAAAGTGTCTTACAGTAACTTGAAAAAATATATAAGCACCCTCTTGCTCAACTATTTTTGCTGTTTAACTGTTATATACGAAGATTTAAAGTGACTTACAGTAACTTGAAAAAATAGTTGAGCACCCTCTTGCTCAACTATTTTTGCCGTTTGACTGTTATATACAAAGATTTAAAGTGACTTACAGTAACTTGAAAAAATATATAAGCACCCCTCTTGCTCAACTATTTTTGCCGTTTGACAAACAACCTTAAATTTTAATGTGTCACAGTCAAACAGCAAAAATACTTGAGCAAAAAAAAAAAAAAAAAAAAAAAAAATTTTTTTTTTTTTTTTTTTAGTTTAGTTTAGTTTAAAGCTGGAGGTCCAGTCTTTTCTTGTACCAATCTCACTTCCACTTCTTCAGGAAAAAAGTTTGCTAGTACACGTTCTAAGCAATGAGGTTTTCCCTTCAACACAACTTTTTGATACGGTGAAGGACATATACACATGTAGTCATCTCTTCCTTTGTACATAAACACCCCATGTTCACACACATCCGGATTCAAAGTACTACATTCGGGACCTGACCAAAACGTGGCATCTGTACAGAGACACATCCAATGAGGCACGGGATTTTTGGCCAACATCACCATGCCTCCTTTTTCCGTATTACATTTTACGGGTTCATCGGGTTGCAAAACACATACGCCTCCCACACAACGGACCGATTTTTCCACACATAAAAAACTGCAATCATCCACACATTTGATGGGTTTGGCTGCACAATTTTGTTGAAAAATGGGAATCTGAATTTGAACATGAGACTTGGTTTCTGGGACAGTAGATGTCATATGAATCCATAAAAGTCCTATCCATAATAATAGAAAAAGACACCACGCAGACCACATTCTTTTCTTTCCCAAAGTCAAGATGGAACGTTCTATTGATCATCACGAATCTCAAAGACCTCCTGGTCGAACTTCAGCCGGTTTAAATCGTGTTACTAAATGGCGAGATGCATGGACTGCATGTTTTACTGTGGTGGAAGGCTATTCCTCTACCAATTTGAAAAATTTTCATCTTGTGTTTGGCCAGTGGGTTTCTATTCTCAACTGGATATTTGGAAATCCTATTCGCCCATTAAGGCAATATGTTCCCTATTTTTATTATTGCAAGGAACCCAATGGTCCCAAAGAAATTTTGCACATGTATATGGATCCCAATGTTGGAGAAAATAATGAACACTTTATACACATTTTTTTTAATTTGTACGAATTTAACAAAATTAGACGGGATTATTGTGAAAATGTGAACCGAAATAATCACATGTTGGTGGATGAAGCACGAGGCACCATCAATTTTTCCGTCTTGGAAGATACCATTAATAACCCAGCAGAATATTTCCAACACATTAGCACTTGGCAAATGTTATTTGTACATACCTTGCACTTGCTGGCTCATTGGGATACATACGACAAGTATCAACACGCCAATTACGATACACACATGCGACTCAAAGATTCTGAATTTTACAATTTGTACTTTTATGGGCAACTCGTCTACCATCAATAAAGAACTATGCCCAGACGCAGAGCTTCTCCATCTAGAGGGGGACCCAGTAAAGTTCCTGTGCTGTATGCATATGAAATGTTGACCGATTATACCTCACAACATCCAGAAGACATGAAAAAATTGGTATCCATGGGGTATTTGGAAAGTATTGCTGTAGATGACCATTCGCTCGTTCCCGTCACCAAACTCAAAACCTTTTTTCGTCACGCCAGAACATTTACAGATTTTAAAACCAATTTTATGCAGACTATTCCAGATGATTATTGGATCAACACGTTACATGAAAATCCACGGGTCATGTCTTATATTCGCCGCTATTTATCCACGTCCCCGCCCTCGTCCCGATCTCCAAGCCCCCGAAGACGTCTCAAAATGAAAGCGTTTGTGGGACAAGCCCACATGAGTGACGTATCGGACGACGAATCAGTCATTTCTATTGATCCCATCAATGATGAATGTGACAACACCAATGTCAATTTGCCCAAACCCTTATGTCAGGGCATCCGACGAGTGTGTCGTTATTACGATAAAGACCGAAGATACCGCCCCTATGATAGGGATAGCAGTGAAGATAACCGATATGCTTTTAATTTGTCTTATATTTAAACAATAATGGGATTTTCTAAAGGATTATAGGCTAAGGGAAGCAGAGTTTTAATTCGATCACTATAATGCCATAGATACGGTGGGTGGGATAAACGGGTGGAAAGGTCATTGTTTAAGGATAGCAGAATAGATCGGGACGTGCAAGGAGCCAAGTGTCCTCGCAACACACGAATTGGAAAGACACTGGAACTTTCGGGAGGTCCAAAACAGGATCGCAGGTCTGGAGTGATGGGAACGCGAGAGACTGGAACCGAGTCGTAGTCGTAAACCCACAAACGAAGAAATTGGGGTAAAAGGCGTGTACATTCCATCAAACTGAAACCCAACAAGGGAGCCAATTGAGGAAGATTAAAATTTAACAAAGTGATGAAATGGTACAATTCTTCTTCAAATGTATCACTCGTATCGTTTCGAATGGCATCCACGTACGAACGACTCAATTTAATGCGTTGACAATCCATCGGCAAGGAATCTGTTAATAATTGATCCACCTCGTGTACATAAAAACAGCTGTCATTCCCCACCAAATAGGATAATCTGTATGGATTCGAGTGTTGAATCAATTCATGCATAGGATCATGAATGCGTCGATCAAAAGAATGAACAACGTTGGAAGGGGAATCTGCTGGAATCATTTTGTAATGAATGTCCATTACAACAAACTTTTGCAAAATGGGATATTTGTGTTTGGACAACAAGTCGAGAACCAAAGTCTTGTATTCAAGAGCCATGATAAACTTTATTGTGGAAAAAATATTTGTAAAAAAAAAAAAAAAAATTTTTTTTTTTTTTTTTTTTACATTATGATTTGTTTTGGTACCAGATCTTAATGTTACAAAATATTTTCTTACAACAACAACTGTAAAAAATCCATTTTCGTTAGGTTTTACAACCATCATTGTAAAATACTTGTTACAACATCATTTCTTCATCCTTTTCCTCCCCTGTATTTCCCAAACAAGCTACCATTTACCTACTATGTTATTACGAATGTGTTATTGGGCATCAAATGACAAAATTCTCGCAAAACCAGAATAAGACTTTTGTGACCACTTTGACACAACAATTCATGTGTCTCTGTATCAAAAGCCTCATCCGGTTCATCCAAAATGCATCTTTTCCCCTTTTTCTTTTTTTGGTGAAAAAATAATTTAAATTCCAATTTCAAGTATCGTATTACGTCTCGTAACGTCTTTTTCTGCATCACACGGCGCCATTTCTTTTCATTCAAATGCGGTTTATGACCCTTGAGACGCACCCGGTTTTCCACATTAAAATCTCCTATATCACATAGCACCGGATGATGATCCGTGTATAAAAATAAAAATTGTTTCAAATCAGGCACCGCGCCTCCCATTTGGTAACAGACGGCACAAAAAAACACCACGAGAGCATAGACTGTCTCTTTAAATTGCAACCGTTGAATTTTTCGAGGCGCATACAATTGGATCGATTGACGAAACATACCAATGGTGTAGCCAGATGATTCTCGAAAATGACCTGCAAAGGGTAACACATATTCTGATCCCAATTGGGTATACATTTCAATCATTTCGTAAAAATGTTCTGGAATATCACATGATTGGTTAATGGTATAAGACTTCCACACGGTGGATCGATTCGCATATAAGCAATGAAATCGGTCCTGGTTAAAATTATTTAAGAGCAACAAACAGGGCTTTTTGGGATGAATTTCGCAATCAGATGCGGTGAAATTGACGTTATCAATGTGCCGAATAATACTTCGTACGCGGTCTTCGGGTCGTACATGGGATTTCGAGGTCATAATCTCTTTGTTTATTAACCAAGCATCATGAACCGAAAGTATGTATGTGTATTGGATATGGACGAAACTTTGGGTTTTTCAACAGGGGAAACGTTTCACGTTCGACCCAAATTTCAGACGTTGATCAATTTTTTAAAATTGATTCAGGCCGACATTATTTTATGGAGTTTGGGGTCGGACGAATATGTCCATCGGGTAGTGAATGGCTTTTTACCCGAGCTCATCCAGCATCTGTTCAAACTCTTTGCGCGCTCAGAATGCAACTATTCCAAAACCTATTACCGATATACAAAGGCTTCGGCCCATATACGAGACATGTATTCGGAACCCATTTTTTTAATGGCCATCGATGATAAAGTGAGTGAAAATATGGATGAACAATACGATTTGCGCATCCATGTTCCACCGTATACCAAAGTAAATTCATGCGACAAGGAATTGTTGCAAGTGTGTGAAAAAATCATTAATGGCATAGCTGAGTTGATCCGGTAAATATAAAGTCATGTTTAGTGTAGAGCAATTTCTGAAAAAAATTCAAAATGTGCAAACCCAATGGATTTGCTTACGATGGCTACAAGCTCATCATGCAGCCCGACCCAACATTGGGTTGGAATATCGTCATGGGACCCTTCGAAAAGTTTCCATTTATTAACAAACCAAGCGCATGGCGTTCTGGATTTTATTGTTGTTGTATTCTTTCCTTCTTCTTTTGTATGCATGGCAGTATCCCTCTCCCTCCATTCAAAAATGGCCCTTGTTGGCTACAGACGACACCTCGACCCCAACCGTCCGTTGTCAAGACACAAACGATTGTAATGCCCACCACATTTGTCTGAATCAAACATGCCTTCCTCAACTCTTGCGAGGGGAAGAATGTGATCCTCTGACGGGAGAATGGACGCTCGTGTCCATTCAGGGCAAATCTTTGGTGGCTTGCATTTGCAAATATCCCGACTTTATCCATCAAAAACATTACGGAGGAAATTGTGACGTGGATGTCGACGTGTCACCGTACGGACATTACAATACAATCTACATACGCAACAATGTGATTGTTTGGAAGGGTTTGTGGCGCTTAAACCTCGTGTAAAAACTACCGGTCGTGGAACGTATGATGTACGCAGTCGTGCGATTCGAGGATGAAGTGCATTTAATATATCAACCCTCGACGGATTTGTGGGTACTTGCGACATCAAAACAAAAAGTGTTTCAAACGACCTTGCACATTTGATGCTTTGCAGGTCAACCGTTGAAAGGCTCGTTATGAAAGGAAGGTAACGGATGCGTAATGATCCATTGGGTCAGTTTGAATTGCGTATCAGTTTTGCCCGATTGCATTGCGAGGACCTCAGATTCACAATGCGTGTGCCGGTGTTTCAAACGCCTTTGGAATATCCATTCTGTCGAAATTGTGACTATTTTTATTTGATGCAAGAACCCCATCACCTTTTACAATACAAAACCTAAATGCACTCCCGTCATTGCCCCGCTCCGTTCGTTGATTCAAAACGGAAGTTTAAATGGTAGAATTTCCGTACGATTACATGCCACCAGGAACGACACCCTTTTACGGCTCAAGTGCGTCAGTTTAATTATAATGAAATTTTTACGCAAATTATCCTCCTGCCTTGATTCAAACTAATCAAATGGAATGGTGTCGTTCATGAGTCGACATTTAAAGGTATTTTACCTTCTGAATGGGCTTTTAATTTATTTGTGCCTCCTTTCCAGCCTGTTATATTGGCAAAAGGACCGCCTGATTTATACGAGGACGTATGTATCAAATCCCTTGTTTCACCTTTAGAGCGCATTCTGAACATCCATTACAATGGTCTCCTTTTAAAAACATGAACGAGAGGTGGACGTTGAAGTTGCTCGAATATGATATAATACCTATCTATCGCTACCAATCCTCGAATGTTGCCCTTCTTGGACGATCCCGTCGTGAAAATGTTGAACTAGGTTACATGAGTAAAGATCCCATTTATGATCAAACGTCTTGTATCGCCATCAGGAACGGGATCGTAAACACAATAACGAACCCACCTTTTGAAAGACAAGATGAGCAATCTCGAGAAGAAGAGTCGGACGATGATGCCCTCCTCCTAAAACTGGCTCGTCGGGAAGAAACGGATATTTTGCAAGATTTGCGAAAAGGACTGACAGAAACGAATAATGATTCATTAATCGAGAACTTTGACTCAAAAGCAATATTTTATCATATGGAAAAATTAATGCATCAAGTCCCATGGAAAAGCAGTGATTGAAACGGTTCGTAGAATGGACAGGAAAATTTCATGTGCATGTATGCAGCTATCAAGACGATTAGCTCTGATGAATGTAAAACAAGTGAAAATTAAATCGGTTGTGGATATGATTTAGGAGGCTTGTCGATATGCATGAAAAGGTAGTATCCCCATGTTAAATAACGTAGTACATCATCAACATTTGAGCAGGCAAGTGTATCGAAGTAGTGTCAAAACGGAAGAAAATGCTGAACTAGAAATGAGGTGCCCTATTGCATTGTATTCTTGAAGTGTTGGAAAGAGAAAACAATGTGTTAAATTGTTGTATCCTTTCAAGCTCAAATGACCCAACAAATGAAAGCCATTAGTGAGTATGTTGCGTTGTTGGTTTACTAATGATCCAAAAGATGACAGTGGATCAAATGAAATTGTCTTGCACTCGGCAACAAGGAATAGTAATGCAAAAATTTTACATCCTCTCGCCGAAGTCATATTTCTTTATTTTACAGTTGTATTGCAACAATTTGACCCATACATTTTACTCGACTGAGGGCCGTGTACACTAAATTCGATCTCGACTCCCATTAAGTTATGGCGATATATCAAATCATCCATCGTATCTCCTTGAAATTTGTGAATAGTTCCAGCAAATCCTACTGAAATTCTCCTCGAAAATTCTTTGCACTTGTATCAAAAACCTTTTTACGGGATACGCCGTAATGCAATCTTGTTCAGCATTATACTTTTCAAACATTAAAAAGTGCCGTTTGAAGCTAAATACCATTTGAACAATAAATATGTGGCATCCTACTTTCCACATCATAGGTTGTCTATGCCTTCTTTCGTTTTGGTCCATAAAGCAGATCAAGTCCTTAAATCAAACGTTTCAAATAAAAATTGACGCTTCCACGGTGGATTTCAGATAGGCCAATGCTCGAGTACATTTTGCAAAGGGTTGTATCAATATGCTCCACAATGAAATGTTCACAAATGTAGGTAAATAAACCCGTTTCGTCATTTGTATCCATAGAAACGCAACTGTTGGGCAATGGATTATATTAAGGAAAATGATTTTCTTTAAGTGTCTTTAATGGGTATATCGAGAATGCGCTAAATACGTTATTGGTTTTACCGGTCGCAATTGGTTGGGATCTCCCATAGCGACAAACAAAATGGGTTTCGGGCGTGAAAAATATTGTATGATCAATGTGCCAACCAAAACTCACCATTCAATTTCATCTACGATAATATCAGGTTGCTGCAGACAATCAAATGTTTCAACAATTTTGCACTTTTTCCAAACACAGCCTCGTCCGTTTCGTGGTACAATTCCTTTTCTAATGTATGCAAGACTGAACCAGGTTTCACCCTAGTTTAGAGCCGAATGAATTGTTTGCCTCAATACGTTGCGCCACTCAGTGGGAGCCATACGTAATGGAACCGATATACGATCGAGACAATATCGTAACAGTAAGTTTTCCAGATCCAGGGCCACCTGCCAAAACCACTGCATGTTGACGATTTAATAACCACTCGTGAACCAAGAAAGAAACGTTGTTGAGACCGAGTCGCGTTTCAACATGTTTGTCGAACCCACATGATAGACAGGCAATTCCACGGTGACTCATGGTTGTCCCAACTGTGCGCCCAAAGTGATTGCTGGTGGTCAACGACCG
>BMAO01011759.1:0-23391 GCA_019973975.1 Trichonephila clavata
AAAATGGCCGTCAACATCAATATTAAATTATGAAAAACATAATAGCACATAGATATTTAGTTAAGGGCATATCTACATCACAGTTTCCAATTTTCAGAGGAACAACCTCTTTCAACATTATTTGCTCTGTACCATTCAAACATTCATTAGCATTTTAAATTTTCCAGTGGAAATATTAAAATTTTACCAGAACAATATTTTAAACACACTGATTTCACAGTATATTATTTTACATTTGACAGACTCAAATAATTTCAGTTCATATGATTATTTCATTGCCCTGTTTCGTCTAAAAAAACAACTAACTCAAATTTTCTAAATTACATTTCTTTTTAAGTAAACGTGACAAGATTAGGTAAAACAGAAAATGTACCAATCTGCTTGAAAAGTTTTATCTTGTTTTGAAATTTAAAGTAAAGCAAATGCATAGCAGTTTGTAAAAAGTGTCATACATTATAAACATTGCAATTTTAAAGATACTCTTATATTTCCAAGATGTAATTACATGTTGAAAGAAAGTATTTTTTTTTATCAAAGTGACGAAATAATAAATATTTTTTTCATTACTGAGAAAACAGTCAAAACAAGGATATAATTCAAATTTGGTTGCAAACCTGTTTCAAGGTAACTTTAAAGGCAGCTTTGCTCCACACTTTTATGCACATTATAATTATTTGCTTGTTTACTTTGCATTTGTTGAAAATTTAAATTCTGATCACACATGCTATTTTTTAAATTTTTGTTGCAAATTGCAACACAGCTGGAAAAAAATATTTCACCGACAATGCACCTACCCCAGCAATGTGAGCAAAATCATTGGGGTAAATTCACAACTAGTCCGCACCAAGCCAGAATTACCTGACGAGTATACAAACATTTCCCCTAGCTTTGCTTTAGTGTATGACACATTCCTATACTTGGAACTATTTATATCTTGTGTGTGAAGTTTATTTTTTTTCTGAAATTTTATTTATTTTTATTATAATTTTGCATTATCCTGTTTAATATAATTAGGTAGGAATTAATGTTAGTAATTTTTGTTTTAGTGAACTTTGTCATTTGGTGTTAGTGTGTGAAGCTGGGGGTTACTTGCAGTGTTTATTTATATATTTATTTATTCAATTAGTTCTATGCTTTTTTAGTATATTTATAAATAGTTTTAGCTATTTTTTAGTTCATTATGTTATTTATGCACAAGAATGACATACAGTATAGAAATTGTGACCATTGAATTTAGGAAAAACTTCTCATAGGTTCCAATTACTTATTCGTAGATAGCGTATCACTCTAAATAAATTCATAAAATAAGTTTAATTTCTAAGAAACATTTATGTTAATACCTTTCATTGTTTCTGATTCTGAGTAATTACCAGCTTGAAATGCCAAATTTTAGAAATGCTATCTCTATAATTTCTTATATAGAGCATGGAACATTCAGAACATGAAATGCATGTAAACATAATTTTGGAGAAATGAATTTATAATAAAGATTTGTCAATAACATGGTATATTTTTGTTTATTTAAAAAAATTTATATTATTTCTAATGTTTAAGAAGAAGTTTATACTTTTTGAGAGCAGAGTGTATAAAATAGTAGCTGGTTAATATGAAGGATTTTGATTAATAAGTAGGAATTCTTCTGTGATGGAAATGAAATAATCTAATGGTAAACAAACATTTGATATGTTTTCTAGTCTAACTTCCTTTGTAATTATTACCCAAAAGGTTTGAATTCTTTTCGAAATGCAGGTCTCCAACATTCAGAAAGAAATGAATAGGGACTTTTTTTTAAAAGTAAATTAAGAAGCATGTTTAAAAAGAAATAGGTTTTCCAAAAAAATTATTTTATAGAGAACAAATTAAATTGTTTTATGGAAATTTCTCGTATACAGAAGCAGAATATTTTTATATGACAGTTTTATTTAATAATCATGCTCATTTTAATATACGTCATTTATTGACACTTAATTTTACATTACATAAATACACTATAAGTAAATAAAGCATTTCATGATCTGCTGTATAAATCAGTCTTTGTGAATGTAACACTTTACTACAAGGACAAATAGAGAATGAATCGAGGATTTGACTGTCAATATTCAAATTGCATAATACCCTTATACAATTATTATACCTCAATTTTTATAATCTTATTTATATATCTCATTTTTATAATCTTTTTATAATTTTATTAGATATATCTTATTGATAATATCTAATAAAATTCTCTGGAAGTCTTGTAAATAAATTGAAAAGCAATTTACAACAAAAGAGTAAAATGTCATCAACCCAAACCAATAAAATGATGCATTAAAAGAATCATAGAAAACCACAGATTAAATTAGTTAAAAAACTTAAATTATACAGAATCTCTAAAATTTTCTCTCACTTTATGCATCTCATTAGGTTTCTGACATAAAAACTTAAATTTTTAAACACCATTACAGGCAATTAATAGTAAACAAAAAATTTCGAAAACATTTTTTTCTTGAAAGTTTCTGTGAATTTTATTTATTTTAATTTGAGCACTATCAAAATTAATTTAATCAAATTAATCCTTTTCTTTTTCAGATGTAATACATTTTAAAAAGTAAGATCTGAAAAGATCTTTTCTTGTTTACAAAGAAATTAATAACAAAAACTAGTCTTTTAATACATTACTGATGACGAATTAATTTTAAACGAAATAACAAGAGTTTCAGTTGAGCTGAAACTTCTACGACGCATAAAATTTTTAAGACCTAGATATATTTTGTTTCTCATTATCCCATATTAGATTATTTGAAAGCAATCAGCTTAGAATGGACTAACAAAATTGTTCTTTTCTCTTATATTCACATAACTGATATTCTAAAAGAAAAATTTATTCTACAGCTACACAAAAAACATAATGTAAAAACATTCCGAAAAAAAATTTCGCAAAAAAATTTTTTTCTCTCAAAATTTGTTGCTTTTGGAGAAAGATTTATTTTCTTCAAATTAAAAAAATATTTGTATAATAATTTTAACTTAGTAAAGATAAAGCAAAATAAAGGGGAAATAATCTTTAAATTCAAAGGACTAGTCATTAGGTTGTCTGTTCTTCAAGAAATTAAAGAAAAACAACCAGCTATATGAAATGTACTACACATAGGAACTAGAAAGCAAAGACAGGACTGCATTGCCTTTGTAGGTTATCTATAAAACTTTTCATAGTATTTTTGAGAAATTGTATATGGCATGGGTCCAGATTAAATGAAATATCACAAGAATTTTGACATTTCAGATCTTCAAAACTGGCAGAACTATAAAATCCCCTTCTATACAATCAACTTTCTGAATTTACATAAAGAAAATTAGAATACTGAAATCATGCAACTTATAGAAAGAAGTTTTAAGTAAAAGAAACAAATACACATATAAAATGGCAAAGTACACACACACAATGTAACTATTGTATATAAATTTGTAAAATATCTCAAATATTTTCTAAAATTTCTACAATGTTTCTTTAAAATATATATAATTGAATATAATTTTTTACACTGAATATACCAATACTTAATGCATACCTATTTCTACCAGTTATTGTAATTTGGTCACCAAAAATTATGCCAACTTGGCTCAATCGCTAATATTTCCCCTAGTTTCCATTGAATCGCCATTATAACGTAAGGGATGGCGTTGCTTGAGAATATTACAATTTTATCATGAAATAAATATAGCACAGAGTAATATAAATGCATTACAGACCCAAATACAGATTATTTATGCTATTCTTTACAAAATTCGCAACACTGCTCCCTCCTCAAACACTGCACGTCCCGGGCAGCACAATCCCCGAGTAAGAGGCATCTATTTACAGAGGTAATCTACTCACATAATAATCGAATATAAAGTAAGAAATACTCAACAGCACATACAAAGCAAATAAATTCAAAATACAAACATTAAGTACAACACTAAAATAAAACTAAGAAATTTGGAAAGAGTTAAATAAATCACATTATTTACAAAATAATTAGTGACCATGGTCTGAACTTAGGAATCTTATTCTCCTTTGTCAAGGTTAGGGGCTAGCCTATTTTAATGTATTACCTCCGGTTTAGTGTGTTGATTTCTGTATCCGAACCGCAACGTCATTCAGTCTTTTTAGAACTGTATACCTAAGCTATTCGTTCAAAAGGCACTCCCACATTATACAGCTGGAGTCATCCTCTGGTCCATTTTCTCTCACCTTTACATGCAGCACAGGGATCACATGTGCGACACCACTTCTCAACGTCATTCCGCACATTGTTCCAGTAGAAGCACTCTCGGCCATTTTGTAAGGTCTTCATAACACCAAAATGACCAACAGTTGGACTGCCATGGAGTTCATTTAGGACTGTTGATATTCTTGTCTTGGGAGTATTAATTGCCACCTGAATGCTTTTCAGTCATCAGACTCCCATTTTTGATACAAAACACCATTCTCAGGTGAAGATAGTCCCAAAAAGCCCAGTAATGCTTCATTGTAGGATGGAAAGAGGAGATGTCTTGCCAGCTGGGCTTTTCCTCAGATGACTCTTTGAGTTCTATTACTGGTTTAATTTCAGGATCAGCCAGTTGATCTTTTCGGACACTCTCATCGCTCCCCGGGTCGGATTCAGATGTTGATGGTGTTATATTTGGCGGACTACTGGATCCGTTAAGCCAAATTTCTTTTCGACTCTCGAGCAGTGTTTACTGTTCTTCAGTCTTCTCGGAGGGATGTCTCCATTTCCCTTTACTGATCCTTTTTGGTTTCTTAGGCTCATTACACTTGCACGGTGAGGATCTTCCTGGTGCATTATATTACTGGTTCTATTCTATTACTTTGAATTCTATTACTGGTTCTATTCTATTACTTTGAATTCTATTACTGGTTTAATTTCAGGATCAGCCAGTTGATCTTTTCAGACGCTCTCATCGCTCCATGGGTCGGATTCCAATGTTGATGGCATTATATTTGGCGAACTACTGGATCTACTATGCCAAATTTCTCTTCGACTCTCGAGCAGTGTTTACTGTTCTCTGGTCTTCTTGAAGTGACATCTCCATTTCCCTTTACTGATCCTTTTCGGTTTCCACACACTTTCTTAGATGCGATTCCACTTGCATGGTGAGGATCTTGCTGATTTACTCGAGGGCAGCTACTTCTCTGATGCCCTGCTCCACTGCATCCCCAGTACTTGGTGCAGCGATCTTCCTTATTTGTTCCGGGGCAGTTACTTCTGAGATGCCCTGATTCACCCCCCCCCAGCACGTGATGATACATCTCCTCTGTTTCTAACGTTGGGCCATTAAATCTTGAATTTCTTCTTTCAATTTCCATATCTCTTTCATCCATGGAGATTCACAGCGTGCATCTGCAGTCACTCTAGCTCCTCGGATGGAATGGCAGTCAATGAGACTGGCTTGAGTGGCGGCCTCAAATTTCAGGGAATATAACAGGGCAGATTTTAGATCTTGAACATCTGTCATTCTTACAGCCCTCTGCATTTCTTCATCTTTCAGTCCGTCCACGAAATACTGGAGGGAAATCATTTCCCGCATACTTGCTGAGAAAGCTAAGTTGGTGAGTCTTTTTTTTCAAAGACCCATTTTCCGTCAGGAAGGAGTAACTTCTCGACGATCAAGCAGTTTTTCGTGGGAAAGTATCCCAGGGTGGACACCCGGGGCTGATGTCCTAAGGGAAGTCAGCCTCTGACCTTCATTGATCTAGCCGACAGTAAAGTGCCGACGATTTCCCACACCAGCCGCCGGTTTCAAAGTACACCGCACGAAGAGGGACTTTGGATCAATAGAAGAAGGGTTTCACCGAATACGTCCAAGCAGAAGTGACTTTACATCAAGTGTCACTTTCGTGGGCGGGACATATTCTACCTTTAAAGAGACCCTGGAATCCCGAGAAAAAAAAGCGACACCAACGCAGAGACATGACATAACTTCAACAGTCTCTCCAGTTTCAACCAGAACCTGTGCCGCAGAATTTTTCCAGATCTCCTTTAAAGCAGCCTTTATCAGGAGCAAATATCGGTGCACTCCACAGCATTGCCTGTAAAAGAACATTATCGCACTGGCATTAACCCCTGCGGCAAAGGCAACTCCTGCAAACTTTCTCTGATTTTCTGGTGTCTCCTTTATCTCCAGGAGTGCATAATCTTTAGAGTACTTCTGGCCAAACTGAAGATCCAGAGCATTATAGAGGGAGTCTAAATTCAGCTGCTCTGTGTCAGGAAGAGTCAGCAATACTTCAGCGGCTTCTCCTCTAAGGGATGCCGCTAATTGACATGTTTTGAGTCCTTCAATTCATTCATTGGCTACAGATATTATCGAAAATTGAATCTTGTACACCATCCAGTTGGGTTTTCCATCATAGGTGGATAGTTTCACTGACACTGGAGAGGCAGGCACAAATTGGCTAAAATTTCTAGCCACTTCTACAGTTCTTGCTTCAACTTGCTCTTTAATACATTTTATTTCTATTTTCCCTTCAACATCTGAGATTTTTTATTCTAAAGTATTTCTCAGCTTTTCTTGGCCTTTTTTCAAGGCATTAATGCTTTCCAACAGAGCCTTCAGTTGCTCATCCATTGATCGTTATTGGCATAAAATCCCACTTCTGACACCAATATGTAGATCCGGGTTCGAGGAATTTATGCAAAATCAGTTGTAATCAACATGACAGTTCCTTAACAGCGATGATAATTTATTGTCGAAAACCAATCCTTGAAACACAGGATTCAACAGCAAAATTCGCAGAATAAATATCAGAAGGATTTCACACCTTCAGCACTTAGACACAATTTTCAGCAGTATCTAAAAATACACGTATAAATAAGGTTATTCACAAGCACAGCTGAGCTAATCCCGATCAAGGCAAGTTCACTAACCGCTAGTCAAAACCAGACTGACTGTTGCAGCGAGTATTGCTCTATTTATAGCAGGGGCCAAAACTTCGAGGAAGATGCACTTGCGTCATGGATCGTGATATTTGTGGATTTCTCCACTAATTTCTAGAAGAATCCAGAGGGTTCCGAACTCGCAAACATGATCACCAAATTAGTCACCAAAAATGATGTCAACTTGTCTCTATCGCCAATATTTCGCCAAGTTCCCATTGAATTACCATTATAACGTAAGGGATGGCCTTGCTTGTAAATATAACAATTTTGAACATGAAATAAATATATCGAAGAGTAATATAAATGCATTGCACGTCCAAATACAAATTATTTGCATTATTTTATACAAAATTCGTAACACTGCCCCCTCCTTGAAAACTGCAAATCCCGGGCAGTACAATCTCTGAGTAAGAGGCATTTATTTACAGTCGTAATCTATTCATTTAATAATCAAATATAAAGTCACAAATACTCTAAAATGAATAAATTTAAATACATAAATGCAGATACAAACATAAATTACACCACTAAAATAAAACTAAGGGATTAGAAGAGAAATCATTTACATTACATTGAATATTACAATTTTATCATGAAATAAATATAGCATAGAGTAATATAAATGCACTACACATCCAAATACAGATTATTTACGCTATTTTATACGAAATTCGCAACAATATATATTAAACTACCAACTCATATGGCCAAGCAAAAATAATGAATTTAAAAAAAAATATATCCCTATTATTAATGTGTTTAAACGTGATCAGGAACAGTTTCTACTATTGGCTGTATATCACAGCATTTGGCATTTTTATTTGAACAAATTGGTCGATATTATTCTATACAAGTGCTCTAAATTTGTCCTTTCAACATATGGCACAGAAAAATATCAATGATTTTGGACAGTTAACCCCTTAACAATAATTTTGAAAAAAATTATCTGAAATTACCTTATTTTTACTGAATTTTTCATGAACATAGAGCAAACAACAATTTGTCAAGTTATTCATTAAAGGGTAAACAGAGAGTTGAAAAAGGTTGTATTAAAATTCCGAACATTTCCATTGCTTTTAGAAAGTAAACATCCTACAGAACCAAATGTCTATATGTACAGACATATTTGATTTCATGATCCTAATTACTGATAAATATCATAGAACTAATCTAAGTACACTTCATGGGTCATAATTTGTAACCAACTCAATGCAACAAATTCATTCAGGACTTAAATTTATAAGCAGGATAATATCAATATACATGAGCCTTTTAGACTTGAATACTTAGGTAACAATTAAAATCCAGAGTATTCTTAAGCTTAATACATTTCAGCTGGGGTTGCATAGATTTCTTTAACACACAATGTTAATATTTCAATAACATGTGTATGGTCTTTATATGTGAAATTTATCATCAAAATTATTAAATTTTACATGCATATTTGTTATACTTAGTAAAAAAAAAAAATTTTTTTTTACATTTGTGTGACAAATTTATACCAGTCAAATTCTGAAAAACAGATGTTGTGTTAAGAAATCCCCATGCCACATAATAAATAGATATCAAACAAATACTTTATAATTTTTATTTTATTGTAAAAGAATTATGCATTCAAAAATGACTTTTTATTTTGACCATGTAGGAGAGAACAAGGTTTTTATATTCAATATAATTTTATGTCCATTCAATATAGAGGTGGAATGAGGACCTCCAAATTTACAAATTGAGCCAATAGAATTACAATTAAGCATCGAGCTAAAAAACCCTGTGTGAAGGAAATAAGATTGAATATTATTAAAAATATATCTCTTCAAAGATAAATTTTTAAATGTTAAACTATTGGCTATGCGCATTATATCAGCATTTGAAACTACTTATCACTGCAAGTCTTTTTTTCCAAATTAAAACTGGTAAAAAAAAGTTTCGCAGTAGGTTGCTCGATGAAAACATGACCAATCAACTACCATGAGCATTGACTGAATTATCTGATGATATTAAAAAAATTTCAAGTAAAATACAAAAGCAAATGTCACATTAACTAAGATAATAAAATATTTTGAATGTTGTATGATAATAAAATATTTTGAATAATTATTTGTTTTATTTTTATAGGTGTGGCCCACCTCAGTTTAGTAAATTTTTACCTGGCCCACCACAACCAATTTGGGTTGGGAAATCCTGCTCTAGCCCATCCTTACTTTCCCTTTTTGCATAAGCCAAATTTTGCATTTGCCGCACTATTTGTGAAGAGAGTTTTGAACAATATATCGAACGATTACTCTTACTTCTATAAATATCTTAGTTTCAAAACTTTTTTGCAAATTCAGATTCACTTCCTTAATGTATGTTTTTGATGAAAAAAAATCCCTATATTTTTTCCCTAACAGTTCCCCCAAAAGGTACTTTTTAAATGTAGGATTGTTTTGTTTTGCAAATTTTTAGTCAGCAGAGAACAAAAGTTAATAAGCCATTCAGAAATTTGGAGTCTTTCATAAAATAAATAATATCATTACTTTTGAGCATTTTACTAATTAAATTAAAAAATTTTAGAATTGTATCAAGGAGATGTTTAAGTTTTTATTATTTACGGAATACGAGAATTATCACAGACATAATTACAACCTGCACACAAGGCGGCTAGAGCTAGAAGACTCATTACATAAGAAAAACTATAAATACAAATGAGAGATACAGGCGCCATCTATTAGCATAACAACAAAACCATGTTAACATTCATTATAAAGTCATTGTCTTTAACACTTTCCCTTGTTAACTGGATTTTGTCAAAACAGTCCCATTTGATTACACAATGTCAATAGTCTTGACTTCATCAAGGGTTTTGTCAAAATATCTGAGACTTGTTTCTCAGTTGACACTTGTTTCATATTTAATTTTCCCTCTAAGACTTTCTCACGCACAAAGAAATGTTTTATTTCTATGTGCTTTGTCCTTCGATGATATTCAGGGTTGTGTGACAACTTTACTGCTGCCCTGTTGTCCACTTGAAGTGTGGGAATTTCCCTCAAGTTCACTATGCCCTGAATCAGTCTGCAGAGCCAAATTACTTCTTTGGCTGCCTCTGATGCTGCTATAACCTCAGCTTCAGTAGTTGAAGTGGCAACAATTGCTTGCCTTTGGCTGTGCCATGAGATAGCTCCTTCAGCATATATCATAACATATTCAGAGGTTGATCGACTTGTTTTGGTACATCCACCGAAATCTGAATCACCATAACAATGAAGCACACTTTTTGTCTCTGTAACATGGTATGTTATTCCATATCCAACTGTGCCAGCAATATAGCGGAATACTCTCTTTACCCTGACTATATCTTCTGCAGATGGGTTTTCAAGTGATCTCGAAAGAAATCCTACACTATATGCTAGATCTGGCCTGGTACCCACCATCAGATACATAAGGGCACCAACAGCTTGCCTATATGGAAAATCCGAGTTTTTGGTTTCAGACTTTTGCAATCTGCAATCTTTTAACATGGGTGTAGCCACAGATTTGCATCCCTCAAAACCAAAACACTTAAGTACCTTTCTGGCATATCCTTTTTGACTGATCGTTATTGAGTTGTCTTTATGATGCTCAATTTCAAGACCTAGAAAACAAGAAACTACTCCTACTGAGATCTTGAATTTTGTTTTCAGCTCCTTGATGAACATTTCAGAGTCCTGTTGGTCAGTTGCAGCAATGAATCCATCATCAACATACAACACTATTAACAATTTTCTACCTTTTCTTTCCCGAATATAAAGGCATGGATTTGCTTCACTTGCTTTAAAACCAAGATCTGTTAAAAATTGACCAAAACACTTGTTCCAACAGCGTGGTGATTGTTTTAAACCATACAGGCTGCGCTTGAGTTTACATACTCTTCCTGAACCATCTTTGAAACCTTCTGGTTGTTGCATATATATGGTTTCCTCCAGATCTCCATAAAGGAATGCTGTTGATACATCAAACTGAGTCAAGTGCATCCTTTCTTCAGCTGCAATGCTTAAAACTGTCCGTATTGTTCCTAATTTGGCTAATGGACTATATGTCTCACTGTAATCAATGCCCTGGCGTTGACTGAAACCTCTTGCAACAAGTCTGGCTTTGTACTTGTTGATGCTGCCATCTGGATTTGTTTTGAGTCTATAAACCCACTTACAGGGTATTGCTTTAGCCCCAACTGGTAGGTCTGTTAGTTCCCAAGTATGATTTTCACTTAATGAATTCATTTCACTTTCCATGGCTTTCTTCCAGTTTGTGCTATCCTTGGAGTTAACTGCTTCTTCATATGTTTGAGGATTATAGTCATCTAAGCATGACTCTGCTTCCATAATATGATCCTCAAATCGTTTTGGTTTATGCAGAAGTGAGCGGTTCCTCAGCTGTCTATCTGATGTAGGTTCAGCATCTTCTTCACTATCACTCTCAGAATCATTTAAGTCTTCTTAGCTTTGTGTACTTTCTACAGGATTGTCTTTAATTTTTATGAGATGCTCTTCATACTTTCCCTGATTTGTATCTTCTATTATCCCATCTTCTAATTTCAATTCTGTATGGTCATCACACTTCCCTGCTTTTTCTTGAAATATTACATCTCTAGATAAAATTACTCTGTGTTCTTTCTTTAGCCAAATTCTGTATCGTTCATCTCCATCATATCCCACAAGGTACCCTTGGATGGCCTTCTTGTCCATTTTCCTTCGCTTCTGAGCTGGAACATGAGCATAGCATGGAGATCCTATTATGCGCAAGTGTTTTAACCGGGGTTTCTTTTTGAGCCAAAGCTCATATGGACTTACATTTTCTATTGATGACTTTCCTGTTCTGTTTAGTATATATATGGCAGAGTTAACTAACTCAGCCCAGATGGCTGCAGGGAAACTGACATCAGGATTTGAGTATTTGAATGTTCTGGCCATTTCAATAGTGGTTCACATTTCTCGTTCACTGGCTCCATTTTGTTCTGGGGTGTAAGGTGCTGTCAGCCTTTGAGTGATTCCATTTGAATGTAAAATTTCTAGAACAGTTTTGTTATCAAATTCTCCACCATTATCACAGAGGAATTCTTTCACAGAATATCCCAATGTCCTTGTATGTGCAGGCATGTGCTCTAACACCTTCCTTACTTCTGACTTCTCTTTTACTAGGTAACCATAGCGAAACTTTGTAAAGCTGTCTTTGAATACAACCAGATACTTTTTCTTCTGGAATGACTCATCAAATGGTCCACAAACATCTGCTGAAATCAATTCACCAGGAACAGATGCTTTCTTCCTGGTGCCAAATGATGACCTGTGTGCTTTGCCATAAATACAGGGCTCACATAATTCTTTATCTAGCTTGATGTGGATGCCTAGTTCCCTTTCAAGCATGTTTCGGATGTGACGTTTATCTTGGTGGCCCCATCTTTCATGATACAACTGTAGCAAGGAGCTATCTGCTACAACAGTATGAACTTCTGTCATTCCTTTGGGCAATATTGGTTCAAAATGTGCTTTGAATAAGGAACTATTCACACTGCGAGAACCATACAGCACCACATCACCATTGACTTTTAACCAGCACTCTGTAGGAGTCCACACAAATTCACTGTTTTGATTTCTGTCTTGAGCGGCAAGTACAGAGAATAAATTTCTATTAATCTTTGGAACATACCAAACATCGTTCAGAAAAACTTCCTGGCATTTTCCATGAATAGTGGATTTTACTTTTATTGTGCCTTTCCCCAGAGCAACTAATGTTTCATTTCCAGCAGCTTTAATGCCACAAGGACTATTAAATTTTATGAAGTCAACAAAATATGTGTAGCAGTTTGTGACATGCCTAGTAGCTCCATTGTCAATCCAATATGATGTAGGGCTAGTCTCTGATGTACAGACTTCCTCAGATATAGACATTAATGCTATGTTAGCTGACACTGTATTTAATTGTGTATCACTCAATTTATTCTTTGGTGGTCTTCCATCTGAAATCCATTTTCTGCAGTCTTTTACCCACAATGTCCTTTTCGCTTACAGTAATTGCAGCTATCTTCTTTTCTTGATTTGAACTTAAATTTGCTCTCTTGTCTGGGTCTTTCTGATTTTGTAGCTATTATGGCTTCCTGGGCTTTTTTGCTACTGTCTTCCACTTTGGTAAAATTTCTTTCGAACATACAGAGCTGCACTGTTAATTCTTCAAATGACTTTGTCATCTCCAGCTAACAACATCCAACTGGATTTAAAGGTTTCAAATTGATAAGGCAAAATATGTAATACTTTACATACTAACATCAAATCTGGCAATTTGCTGTCCTCTCTAGCCTCAAGTCCATTATTCAGTTCATTCCAAAGACTTCTTAGCTTTGCAATATGTGTTGAGACATCCTCTCCTGGAACCCAGCTGAATGCAAAAAACTCTGTACAAATTTTAAACAACTGATCTTTTGAAGTTGCTTCAAACTGCTGCTTTAATGATTCCCACGCATCAAAGGCAGTTTCCTTGTCCATAATCTTCTGATACACAGCATCAGTGACAGTACTTGCGATCATTGATTTTTTATAACTATTTGCTTTTCTGTACAAATCGCAGCGTTCTTTATACTGTTTTCTTACAGATTCTTGAGCATCAGTATCTATGGATTCTGGCCTTTTCAGCTTGCCATCTATAATCTCGATCGCTCCTTCGTGGTAATCGAGTAGGTCTCGTATCTTCCGTTTCCACATCGGCCAATCTGTTTCTCCGGTCAAAGGCTTAATATGACGACTGAAATCCATACTTATTTCTTTCTGAATTTGATTTTCAGTTTCTTATATTTGTTTATATTTCTAGCTAGACACGGTCATCTTTGTTTCTTCCTCGATCTCTTCAAAATGGCGGCGCGATCACGCTATCTTCCCGCCAAATTGCCGATCGGCGAAACTTTGCCGCGACTTGCTGCTTCCAAGAAATAAAGTTCTTTCAGCCTTTTCTATCGTAAAAGACTCATAATCTTTGATACTTCAAGCACAGTTAAAGCTTGTGCTGGTACCCATAACCTGTTTAAGTTTTTATTATTTAGGGAATACGAGAATTATCACAGACATAATTACAACCTGCACACAAGGCGGCTAGAGCTAGAAGACTCATTACATAAGAAAAACTATAAATACAAATGAGAGATACAGGCGCCATCTATTGGCATAACAAAACCATGTTAACATTCATTATAAAGTCATTGTCTTTAACAGGAGATCCTTTAAAAATGTCATCCTTTTTTCAGCAATCCCTTTCAAGAAAACTTTGTTTATTGCTAATTTCCAATATTTCCACAATTAGTAACAATTTCTTGAATCTCTTTTACTCTTCAGACTATCTCATCAACTTTTCTTCCCATGAACCACATTAAAAAAAAGTCGTGGAAAGGGAAAACTATTACGTACAATATTACGATACATATATTTCTATACAGTGAGGACTATCCATTCAACAGTCTAATGCCTTACAATGAAATGCATTCACCAAAAAATTACAATGCATTCAGCAACAAGATGAAAGTATAGTTTTTATAATAATGATAATTTTAAATTTAATACATAGAATAAAAAGAGGCAAAGGAAATAAAAGAGTAAGAGAGACAAATGTGATATAAATTAAAATTATTGAATTATGCAGCAACTTTAAAGACATCTAATATTATATAAATCAAAGATTTTATTTTTTGCATGATCAATGAAAGAAACACAGCTTTTTCTAAGAAATAATGTTAAAGAGTGCAAAACTTTACAAATAATTAAGGATATTAATCTCCTAATTCATAAATTCAATATAAAAGAAAATGTTAAATGTTTTACTGAATATTGTACCATTTTTTTCATGAATAAATCTCGCACATTAACATTTTACTAAAATATTGAACAAATATGTTCAACAATTCCAAATTAGAAATGTGTGTGTGTTGATATTAAAAAGTTTTTAAATATAAAAAATATGTAGATCTATTTTTAAAATGACACTCATTTTTACAATGAAACTAATGACTTGCGAAGTAATAACATTTTCAACTGTCCTAATTACTCTGAAACAAAAAATGAACTTTACAAACACATTATCATAGGTGATTCCTATCTTATAAAAAATTCTTAGAGAAATTATGAATAAAAAGGTACAGTTTCACATTAATGACACACATAACTCAGTATATATTCATTCTCTTTTTCCTCTTTCTTCCAACAAACTACGACATTATCCATATTTCAAACTCCCATTTGCAAAGATGTATACCCCAAAGAATAACCAATAAAAAAATAATCTGTACTGTAAGAGGACAATAATATTTATACTGGTTCACCAAAATTCTGCTAAAGAGGAATCTTAGATTTTGATATGAAAAAAATGAGGATAAGAGCATACATAACATCTATAATAGGAGTATAATTCAATAGATTAGCAAAATATCTAAATAATATTTTGATTCTGCTACTGTGCAAAGTATTTATCAAATAATTAGACATTTCATTAATTTGAAAACAATTTAATCTCTAAAGCACAAGAATATTGCCTGTAATGTCATTGTTTTGATACAACTTGAGATTATGTTTATAATGCTAAACTTTATATCTGGATTTTTGAAAATGTTCAATAGTCCATAAAGTTTTCTTATTTTGACTATAATATAATCAGATACAATCAAATTGTTAAATTTATTAATACATTGACCAATGGTACAGAAAGAAAAATTCTGCCCCAATCAATAAACACTATAATTGTGTTGCATGTTACATCTGAGAAAAACATATAAGATGTAAAGAAAACTCCAACTTATAATAAATATCATAATTTAAAGCAAAAACATTTCAAACAATTAATATTTTGATTAATTTCTGTAGCATAACCCTTAATCTTAAATAATTCACATTATAAAAACAAAGATACAGAACACAAGATATGTCTAAAGTTCGGCAAACTTTTGTACATAAAAAAGAACTTATGTTTCAAATAAATCTTTCTGAACAAAATTTCATAGTATAACATTTGTAGAAAAATTTTCTCCTCTACCTTTATAATAATGTATATTTATTTCATACTATATTCTGAAAGCGTAAGATTAAGAAAAAATTAAATTAAAGTAGACAAAGATTGAAGATAAATTATTAAGACTGAGTTCATAATAGAAACAATATATATATATACAATAAAAGGATATGTTGCATTAAAAAGAGGGAGAAATTTTAATATATATTTTACAAATATTTACCTTAGAGTATTAGAGTGAATTATTACGGTATTGCGTAAATTTAATAATTCCTCACAATTCAAACACATGCTCCACTTATGCATTGGTACATTATATACTGAAGAAATTCATACCTTTCAGATTTATTGTAATAAATACATTGTTAAATTAATTTGAACTTTATTCATCAGCATTCTAATTAAATGATCCACTGGCTCCATTCAATTTTCAGAGAGTATTGACTTTGGTCACTTTGAAAGATAATTTTTTTTTTTTTGCACCCCTTGAAATACATAAATTTAGAGTCATGCCCCAGTAAAAAAGTCACAATTTTCAAGAACCCTATATAATCTGATTCTTTCAGAATGTAAATTTTTAATTTGAATAAGGACAGTTCATATTTTTTTTCCTACTGATGGATAAAAACTATTTGATTTTCAAAAACACAATTGAATGATGTCAGAAAACAGAAACATGAAATGATATTTTAAAAGAATCTAACAAAGCTAAAGTCAATCGAGGATAAGTGTAGTAAATTCCCATTTAAACACAATAAAATTTCACTAATTCTTTTTCTCTTGACTAAATATAAATCTTATATATGCTGACACTTATATATATCAATAAACTTAAAATAGAAAAAGTCAATATGTATCATTCCTTATGCCTGCTTTTAACACTAATGAAATAATTTCAAAACAAGGTAAGGTTAAAAACATTTTTAGTGTACCATGTTTTTATAACAGACTAAAATGTTTCTTTTTTCACATTTTCATGCATTGTCATCCACTTCTGTACTCTGGTCCAAATTTCAAGTCTCTTGCTCATTGGGAAGTTAGTTTAAAATCAATTATAAAATTTCACCCGGACAAGACATACAAGAAAGCGAATTAATAAAAACATGGTAAAATTGTTCAATGTAAAGTTTTGCAAACAGTTAAAGCCCCCCAAAGAAATGTATGTTTTTAGACACGACTGGTGATAAAATTTGAGAAAAAAGGTAGAAGATATCTTTAAATAGTGATTAAAACAATATACATTTAAGCAAATAGTAATTTAACAAACCTAAATAAAATTCTTTAATTACATACAATATTTCATGATGGAAAACACCTGGATGCCAAGTTTCTCACGTTAATATAAGATAAAATTTTAATGATTTTCTATTGAGTAGAAAGACAAACTTATACACGGTTAGATTTGTTTCCATTTTATATACAGTCAACTCACGATAATTCGAAGTTAGAGAGACCTACAGAAAACTTCAAATTATCAGGAAGGTAGGAAAAAACTCCTAAAATACACGAAGAGAAATTTTTTTAACACATTTATATTTGAAACTATGTAATAAAACAACAATTGTACAAATGTATAAAATTATTTTAAAGAATTTTTAAAAAGTACACATATTATACAGTATAAATATTATACAGAGTTAAAAGTCCTGTATTAAAAGAATGCTTTCAATACATGCATACATAATCCTATGCATATATTTTTCCCAATAATGAACCATCCTTTCTGAACACATGTGTAGCAAGGCCATGTGTTAGCGAAATACATGGTCAGCTGACAACAGGTGCAGTTGGTCTATTGTTCACTTGAAGAAGAAAGCAATAAATGTGTCTTTTCACCTGAGGAACTGGAAAACACAAAGAATGGGTAGCAGTTAGATAATCATTAAAGGGGCTGTGTTTTAGGGCAGACATGCAGAGACAATACAATGCAAACTTGTAATCTTCAACCTGTTTGCTACAGGACTGTGCATGATAGTGAGTGTTTGAATTGTCACGAATTTTATGGAATAACTTTGAATTTTTGCATGTTGTATACTGGGAAGTCACAAATTTTACTTCAAAATATTGAGTGTACCAAAACGTATTGTTTTAATTCAAAATATCAAGAATTTTTCTAGGGACTGAGCATATACTTCAAATGATCAAGAGGTTGGTATTATCGAATGTTTGAATTATCGAGAGTCGACTGTATATATATACGCATTGTTCATTTTAATTAAATTCAAGTATTAATAAAAAGTAAAAAGTGATTTAAGTGCAGAATAGAGAGACTCTAGGATCTGGCAATGTTTATTTAGATGCTAGAATTAATTCAGCTCTTCATGACTTCTGCATTGCTTCATTACTCTTGGAATACCTATCGCTATATATAAGTAGTTTCGCGACTGATTCTTTGGTTATGAAAAAATTGGCTTTGCCAAGGGCCCCCTATTCTACACTTCAACCAAAAATAGACTTCAAGCCTGTGAAATCTTTGTGTTACATGTACACATTAACTATTTTATCATCAGTGAGATTTTGTTGTAATTATCTATTATACTTTTGACCAATTTTTGAAATAAAAATAGTCATACACAGCTAACAGTAGAAAACCGCTTTCTACGCTTGTTTGGAAACAATAATAAGGATAACAGCATTTGACAATGTTTTTTTTAATTTGCAAATGATAGTATAGGAAAATACCAATTTTCTTTTTTTCCTATTTATATCAATAAAAATAGTAAACATTTTTTAAAATAAATCAATTTTATTTTAACAATTATGGTGGTATCTACTGAAAAACAATGCATTTAAGAGTGTTCCTTGTTCGTTGAAATTTGTTGATGGAACTTTCAATTTTTGGAACATTGCAAGTTTGCAGTACTTTTTATTTGATATTCATTATTAATTTTAATATACATTGAGTATAATTATTTTATTAATAATATAATATAAAAATAAAATTTTTATAAAGTGTGATAATTGTATAATATTCCTTACTTATAAGTATTATTATGTTATTATTTATTATGTTGTTTATTCATAATTATTTTTTCTTATTTATTAATAATTATCATGTTAAATGAGTATTCTTATGTATGCTTCTTATTACAATTTTGATGTGGTTACTCTTTTATATTTACTATTGAATTATATCATATGAATAGATAATAATTATTACTATACAATATTATGTTTATATTATTTTTAATAATTACTATAAAATTATATTATAAGATCGTTTATTATATATTGCATAATATTACTATTAGTCAATATTTTTTTTAAAATTATATTTATATTCTTTTTCCAATAATCTTTTTTATTCTTAATCTCTTTTTATATTCTTCAGTTGAAATACATTTTACAGTATTTCAAAAGTTCTTTAAAGTTATTTTCCTGGCGATCTTTTACCCACCAATCAGGATGCACAGACTCCATAAAGGCCTCTGAACGTCAAGAACCCAATACAGTCAGTATGGGAAGGAGGAACGCTTCGCATTCTAGTTTCCCAGCGATATTCAGCGACCAATCTTTTACTGCTACGCCGGCATCCTGGATTCCATTCCAAAGACAGGCACTGCTTGGTGTGATTCTTTATCGCACAGAGCAGTGTTTGCCACATAGACCCAGGATATCAAACTAATTCCATCATTCTTATAGAGTTTAAAAAAAAACTTAAAAGAAATTAAAATGGCATACCATACCCTATGAGACAGGGTATTTCTCCAAAAAGAAATAACTGTAAAATCCAGCATATAATGCATACTTTTAACACCAAAAATACAATTGAAATTTATGGTTGCGGGTTACATGATAGGTAAAAAAATGATAGCTTTAAAAATAGGAAGAAGAAAAAAAAGATGAGTATGCAGCAAATTAGATTTCTATATATATTGAAATACTGCTTATTTTAAGGATATGACTTACTTTATGAACTTAAAGAGTTGTAATTCAAGAAGTATATTATTTTTTCAAAAGCCTGGGTTAATACCTTGAAGAAATAACTTCAAAACATATGAGCACTACACATGTACATTTCAGGTTTCTTTGTAAAAGAAGGGCTGCACGTTACATGGCATATATACATCAAAATTAAAGAATGCAGCTGAAAGTATAGGTGTGCCTTATACGCCAAATTTTATGTTAAGTATAACAAATCTTGTAAAATCAAAACACATCACCAAATGCCATAACATTCAGCCTCAATAGTGAAAGCCGTTCCAACGAACATTCAAACAGGAGAATATTAACAATGTGAGCAATTGGTGAGACATTTTTTCATTTAGCAAAATATATAATTCAAACAATTGGTTGAATGTATAATATATCCGTAGTGAAGTCTCTTTTCATATAAAAGATTGCAGCATAATCCAGTTATAAAAGAGCCAATTTCCTTTGAAGCAGAAACCTTTCATTTTATGAATATTAGAACTTAGGCATCATTGCAACAATCATCAACGTTCAAGATAACTCGCCAAGTTTACAACCTCAATTTTGCATTTGTTGTATGTGCTGATTTGGTAATTGTGTGCTTTGTTTCATATAATGTCACCAATATATTATGATAATATGCAAGTACCGAAAATATTACAAACATAAGTTACAAGAAAAAGATGCAACTTTCTTAATCATGTCTGATATGTTTCTATGTGAGACGAGTTTCCTTGAGGATATCTTTTTACATCTCTAAGGATGTGATATAAATGAGCACAAAACATGTCAGATTCCTCCATTTCGGGAGGCTATATTGCTTTATTTTCATCATCTATGACAATAAACGCTTTTTTTTATAGGTACCCTAAGTAAAATATTGATTAAAATAAAAAAATAACAAATAGTATTCTGTCTAAGGAAAAGTCAAAATTAAGTATTGGATAATCCATCAAAGTTGGGATGCAAATTATTTTTGTAGTTTCATTAAAAACAAATTATTACAAAAATATAAAAATAAATTATACATTAATATAAAGGAGCTAGTTTGATATGCATAAAATATAAGTTAAAAGCTTCTTCAGAAAAAAAAAATATATAAAAACATAAAAATTAGGATTAAAAGACAAGATCGTTTGCTTAATTGACTTAAACTGAAAATGTTCTGATCCGATAGATCTTAAAAATGAATCAATGTATTAGGTAAAATACTAGAACAATCTCCTGATCCATTTCATTCATTCATATTCTTATCAATCATTACTTTCTTGCCTCTTTCACTCAAAAGAAAAAAAATCTACTCGTCCTACTTCTAAGAAAACATGGTTTCCAGAATGCCTTATAAAAGAAAACAAAAGAAAAGAAACAGAAGGAAAAGTAGAAGACAAAAACGTTGCTTCTAAATTATGATATTGGGGATAAACATGCAAAATGCATGCTTCTTATCAATCGGCATTATTTCGGTAAAAAGAACTTTTTTTTTGGCACGTTTTCCTCAGAAGCATGAGTGGTTGATACTTTTTTCCACCCCCTTCTTTTGAAAGAAAAAGGTAAAAAAGAAATGATTGATTCGGGTATGAATGAATGAAATAGACCAGGGAACTGTTCTTGAATTTTACCAAATGTTTTATGAAAGTTTTGGAAAAAATAATTTTACCACCATGTCAAAACAAAATCTAAAAATACTTTTCGATTCGTCAAGCGAACACGTCTGACAATGATACTCAATCATTCATTTAAAAAAAAAAATACTCACTGTTGTTCCCACAAACTTGGCTGAGATACCTACAATTTACGGCATAACTTATAAATGCTATTCCCTTCTCACAAGTGTCTAGCCCTTCAAAAGCTAGTTTCTTTCCTGGTCATCTGCGCATATTTTGTGCTAATCTACTAGGTAATTATCTGCGCATATTATTGCGCATAACACCAGTTGTTTTGTGGGGTAATGCTATAACTGGTTCATTTTGCTGTTGGCACTTCTCCACTACTTGTGGCTTTTAAAGCGTGAGATTCCTCATAATCTCTAATTTATATTTTCCTGTGATAATTATGGATTCCAATCAAAAGCAAGAAAAACGGCCCTTTACAGGCCAAATACTTCTGTTTCCTCAGAAGTATTTTTTGTATTTTAAATTAAATCAAAATGTGACAGGGTAAACGTGTGTGATGCTCCTTGTAATTCTGTTATGATTGCTAATCAATCTTCAATTGTTCTGAGAGAATTCGAACCACAGCACAAGCAGTATTAGAGAATTTTATAAATGCCCTTAGAGAAAATGGAACGCATGTGCAATTCGCTTCGCGTTTAACAACGAATTTCAATTATTATTTAAAATTGAGAGGAGTAACAGATACTGTGAGTTCTACGTTTTATTAGATACTATGAGTTCTTTAAGATAGTATCTGATAAAACGTTTCAAACATTAGCTAGGGAATCAGCAGCTCATATTAATATTAGACAATCCGGAGATTGGTTTAGACCACTACAATTGGGTAAAGAGTGTGATTTATATTTTACTTCGAGTTGTAAGCCCGTAAATGAGACGAGAAACGATCACAAATATAACAAACTTAAACCCTTTAAAACCATTTCCAAATTACTTTTTAATGAGGAAAAAAATAAAAATTGTTATTTGTGTTTAAGAAATGAAAATCATCCATTATATGCTTGCCCTCAGTTTAAAAGACTTTCGGTATAAGAGCGCGTTAACATATTGAAAAATAATTACGCGTGTTTTAAATGCTTATCCACCAACTGCAGTTTTAAAAAATGTTCGTTTCGAAATTGTTTTTGCGGCAAAGCGCATAACAAACTAATACATTTCCCGAGAGAACTAAAGAATGCTTCGTCAAGTGGGGTGAAGAGAAGTTTACCAGACGCCCCCGAAGTCGTAAATAAGTCGCAGTCAAGGGGGGACGGGGGACTGTCGTTCCTTCTCAGAAAGGATATCAAAATTTCGTTTCGACTAACATAGTTGAAAACAAAAAGAACGTTACCTTATGCATGGTGCTATGCTTAATAAAGGATAAGTATTCGCAGTGGCAAAAAGGGAGATGTTTACTTGATGTAGGCTCACAAATAAATCTGATGAGTAATGTATGCTTGCAGTGATTGCAACTATAAAGTGAAAAAGTAAATCAATCAATTTTCTTCATAAATAATACCTAACTGACAGTTTATCGTAGAGTAAAGGCAGTCATTGCGAATAAAAAAAAGGTTTGAAAAAAATATTTCTATGTTAGCAGTACAAAAAATTACTGATCTTATTCCAAATAAACTTATTGATGAGCGTGTGCAGATTCCAAAGTCAGTTAGACTTGCGGATCCAAATTTTAAAATTCCGGGAAAAATAGACATTTTGAAATGCTGAGTATTTTTATGACGTTATAAACCAGATAAAATAAATATAAAAAAATTCGAACCTGATTTACAGGATTCAGTCTTTGGTTACACAGTAGGAGGTAGTGTAAAAGATGAATTAAATTCATATTCTTGTAGCTTAATATCTGGGTCCGAAGAATTAAATTCGAGTTTGAGAAAATTCTAGGAATTGAGGAGATAGATAATGAA
>BMAO01011760.1:0-114833 GCA_019973975.1 Trichonephila clavata
GGTCTCAGGGGTGTTAAAAATGTTTCGAGAGCACAAAATATGAACAATTTTCGACTAGAAATAATTCTTTGAGGTTAAAATGAAATAATTTGATTCTTTACACATTTTTTATAAAGGAATAAAGTTTCAAAAAAGTATAAAATGTCTAAAATATAATCATAATTTTAAAAATAATAAGCACATAAATATAAGAAAATTTTTGTAAGAAACAAATAGTAAGTTTTACGACGCGCATGATATTTTCTGAAATAATAATTCTAATTACTAGCAATAAGTTGATTTATAAAGTCAAATATATCCTTATTAGATGGTAGCGATTATATAAAAGAATAAAAAATAATATTTTTAAAAAATAAAAAAAGTACATTTTTTAAAAATTTAATGTTTTTGAAATTTTTCAAAAAATTACAAATATGTAATACTATAAATAGCTAGGATTTAAAGATTATGATAGAGTTTATAATTCTGTAAAGTTTTATGCATCAAAGTATGATAGTTTTTGAAACGCAATGCGCGTAAGTGAAAAAAACACAAACTGAGAAAAAAGGCTTTAAAGTTTTAAATTGAATTTGAGAAAATAAATTTTAAAACTTACATGCTAAAATGCTCCAGGATCATAGGATATGCCTTCCTGTTGCTCAAACAGCTCAATTTCTTACTCTTTTTAATTTTTTTCTCTGCGAGCTTCAAACGATGACGTTGAGCTCCTCTTTCTTGACGTAAAGATTCGACGATTGTCACGTTCAGCCAGGGACACACAAACATTTTTGTTAATTTTTAAGCCAAATTTCTCTAAAATAGTAATAAGTATTTGATTTCCATCATTAAAAATGCTGGTTGCTAGATTTGCAGCAATCTCTGCAATCTGAAGGCTAGAATCAATCGTCTTCGGACAAAACTTCCAGATTAATGAATTTAAACTTTCATTAGGATTCTGTGTCTTACCTCCTAAGCATTTCTTCAGGAGTGCCAGATGAGATAAGTCTGCAAATACAGGCTTAATTACATCTCGAACAGCTTTCGCAACTGAGGGTTTGTGTTTATAATTTTGTAAATTATTATTAATTGCGGCATTATACTTACACTATGTATTTGGATTTGTAGGACAAAATCAGTGCATCGGTTCATCATCGGTGCTGCAAGAATGACCCCAAACAGCCCAAATGGCTTTCCGCATTTCCTTTACACTAGTAGAATTGCATCGAATAGCATTACCATAGTAATGCGCAAGCTTATCAATTAAACTATCAGTTAACCTACCTTTACCCCTATAGTTTTACCATCAGATAATTTCTTCTTACCATATACTAATTTAAGCTTCCTAAGTCTTTGTACCCATTCTCTTTTGCACATGGCCTACACATTCTATTTTCTGAATAAGATGTCATCGCCTTATGGATTGTTTTCAGAAAGGGCATTGAATGTTTTTGTTTCGCCATCTCCTATGTAGTTCGAATATTTCAGGTTGTGAAGCTTTTCTGATCGATTAAAAATCCTCAACATCCCGTCAACCTCCATCTTACCAGCAAAGCCAGAATAATTTTTTCTACATGAAATCTTATGCGCTCTTTGCCATTTATTGTACTTGATACCAAACTTTACCCCTTTATAACTGTCGCATCCTTTGGCAAAATGAGGACAACACTTCCCTATCCAAAACCTTACCTGTTTCGGCCCCATTAGAGTACATACTCCAATCAACGATGAATGCCTCTCGTCTTCCAGGTCCCATCACCACTTAACGTTAAAATGTTATCAGGTGACGAAGAATTTTCTTCGACAGCTGCCCTGTTCATGCTTTCTTCGGAGACTTCCTTCATAACAAGTGAAAGTTTATTATTAATAACATCATATGATTTTTGTTCAACAGGATTAGGAAGACTCATTACAGAACAAAAGGTTTTTAATGACTCTAAACCTTGACCTATGCATCTCATTGCTAAAATAGATCTTCTGTTAATTTCTGGAGCATTATTTTTTATTCCCAATGTTTTCACAGCTTGTAAAAGTACAAATACTCCCACATTTTTTACAATGTATTTCAAAATTCGAACATAAACCACGAGTGGATTTTTCATTAATTGTTAATGGTTTATGACATTTTAAACAGCATGATACTGACAAAATAGAGCTAAAGGTTTAAATAAAATCAAAAATACGATATTCTTTGAAGTTTTCACTTACCTTAACAAGATTTGACTTTAATGAAGTCTGAATTCCTGAAAGTTTTTTACTAGAAGCATTTTTCATTTCGGCACACTTACTTGTACTTTTCATTTCTACACACTTCCTCGTATCTTTCATATCTGTAACATGTGAGTCACTTACCCTTTAAATATTTATTTCCTCTAAATCTTTTCTTGGGGCGATTGCCCAATGATCTTTTCAGAATAAAACAACAAATATCTTCGCTTTAGATAAGCGTTTTAAAAAAACGTGTGCTAAAGTAAACACAACAGAATCAAAACACAGCAGAATGAATGTGTTGAGTTGCAGGCTTCCTTCTGATCAACTCAAGCGCTTAAAATATTTCATGAGGCTTATTAAAAACAGAAAAATGAAAGGTATGCATAAATCAAAAATAAATGGGCGTGGCATGTGTCCATTTAAAAGTTGTTATGACTAAATTGCTGTTTGCAATTTTTTGAATAACTTTCGAAGTTTTTAGAGTATTGTCACGTGGTTAGTATCAAAATGTTCAGAAAAAAATGAAGAACAAGATATATTTTTTTTCGAAAATTCGAAAAAAAAAATTGTTAACACCCCTCAGACCCCTTAATCAATCGTACGGCTTATCAACCGACTGATGTTGCAATAAAAGTTAATCCCTAATAGTACTGTTCATCAGCACTCTCTTGCTGCAAAGATGGTTTTATGTGAATCCCCGCAGAGTATGCTCTTGAAAGCCTCGGTTCATACCCCACATCCGAAATGGAGTAACCCATTCGTCTGCACTTTATGATTAAACTTACTTTCAATGTTCATCTTACCATTACTACAATTGACTGATTTTTGTTATATCTTTCCACATAGTCAATTCCTTAGCTAATTTTTTCCACTCATATTAAGCTACTTAGTTTGTGTAGTTACTACTAATGTTACTTAGTTACTACTAATGTTTGTGCCCACAGCACAACATTAACTAGCTGGTAGTTGCCGTTTATTCCGATTAATCTTCAGTGCATTTGTACAATACTGATCAGAACAATATACATATTGGCTTGAGTTTTCGGAGACAAATTTTTGATTTGAAACAATGTAGCACAGAAACAAACTATTCGAATTCAGTGTTTTTTTTCCTTTAAACATAATTATATTCCAATATATTTTTTCTGGATTTATTTTTTATATGATATAGTTTAAACATATCTATTGTTGGAATAATTCTATACATTCTCTATAAAATATGTTAAATCTTGCAATGAAATCTGTCTCTTGCAGTTATGCATAATATAAATATAATAGTAAAATAAAAATACAATCAAAACTTTTAGGAAATCTAGTTAATTTTTAAAAATAATTCCTTACATTTTGTTTTATTAGACAGCATGATATAGCAAGAAAATAAATTTTGCTTAAATGGTGTATAAATTAAAAAATAGTTTCCTTCGCTTCAGAAATAATTCATAAATGTTTTTTGAATGACTTTTGTAAATTCATTCCAATACAATTTTAATGAATTTTTTAATCATGAAATTCTAGTTTCGTTTAATTTAATTTCAATGAAAATATTTTCTTAAAAATTATTTAATTATCTAGACGAGTACTAGTTTTTTAAATAAAAGATTTTTTTTCACAAAACAAGAATTTTTTTTTAGATGAAAAAATATCCTTAAAGTTCATCCCCCCCCCCAGAATGTATTTTTTCCAAATACTACGAAATATTTTCCGAAATAAATAATATAGATCACAAATTTATTAATAAAATAATTTTTCTACTGGTAAAACTAAGTAGCTTAAACTGTTTGCAATACATAGTCCAGTCACAACAATGTGACCACCATGTACTTTCGACACCGACTTTAAATAACCAACCACAGAAGAACAGGTGGCATCACAGTACCATTAAGACTATATAAAGGGGTGTGAGGGTTTCGGGAAACATTAATGGAAATGCAAGAATGAAAAAGCTCCACTTTCATCGTTTCCCCATCATAGGTTATGAGATATGGATTGAGGGCTGTTTGCAGCCCATATGTCCAAAGACTCACTGTTAATTTACCTGAAAACATTGCAATTGTTGCGTAATCAGAATCGGAGCGATTTATCAGAAGTCCAAAAGTTCGGGTCAAGGTTGGACGCATTTTCAAAAACAGTTAAGTTTGTGAACTGTTCGTATTGTCCCGCAGTGGTAAAAGCGTGCATGGCAAAATTTACTGCCAAAATATGCGGCGTGGGCAAATGTGGTGCACCACGGACCATAGATGACAGAGGTGAACGACCGTTTCCGGAGATGCATTCGGGCAAAGGGAAGTGCTACCGTTGAGCAACTGACCACCCATAGGAACCAAGGGGCTACCAACAGTGTCACCCAAACTACTGTTCAGCGAACGTTGCTGTGTCTGGGCCTTCGAAGCAGACGCCAGGTTCATGCACGTATGCTGACTGCTGTTCATTGACAACGAAGGCTGGAATTTGTTCGCCAGTACCCGCAACTGCACGTCCACTGAGTGGTAACAGGTAGCGTTTTCCGGTGAATCACTTTTTATGCTCCATCGAACAGATGGGCGTAACCGTATACGGCGTGAAACCTCTGAAAATAAACACCCTAAAATCATTGCCCGAACGGTCCAGGATGGAGGAGTGAGCATTACGGTCTGGAGAATGTTTTCCTGGTATTCTTAAAATTCACTCATCATTGTGTAAGGTACGATGGATAAGTACAAGTACGCATCTGTCCTTGCGAACCTATATGTGCATTGTTTTTCTCAGGATGATGACACCTACCAGCAGGACAATGCGAAGTGTTATACAGCTAGCAGTGTACGTGCGCACTTCGAAGAGCACCATGATGAGTTTACCATTAACCCCTGCCAGCAAACTCACTTGACTTAAGCCCAATCGAGAATCTATGGGACCATCTCGATCGAGTTGGTCTCGCCATGGATCCTAACCTGCGTAATATAGCGTAGCTGGCCACTGCACTGGAGTCGACATGGCTCAACTGACTTTCTGCACGTCTCGCAGCTGTCCGCTCTGCGAAAAATGGTTATTTTGGCTTTTGACAGATGGTCACACTAATGTGACGGGACTGTGTAGGTGGAACATATAATTGAATTATTTTGTGATGTATTCAAAAAATAAAAACATCGGCATTTTATAATATTGGAGTTGACGATTTAAAAGAGTTCAACAGAAAATTTCCTTTCTCAACTACTTAATTGAAATTTTCAATGATCTAGTAGTGAAGTTTGTTAGGTATTTCGGTCGAAACTCTTGCATGTATGTTATGATACGAACACTTTTATATCCTATTGATTCCGTTGTCATACTTTTAGCGCGCGAAAACTTAGAACGACGTTTTTACTTATTCCCTTAGGAATGTAACACGTGGTAGCAGTAGAGAATTTTAGAAGAGTGTCAAGTAAACACATGTATCACTTATATATATATATATTTCCTGATTTTCTTTTCTTTCAATTATTGCTATTCTACTTCACTCCATGTAAAAGAAACCCATGAGAGTAAACACTAATGGAAGAAAGAATGTTTTCTTAGCGTTGTAGATTATACATTCGAATGCCATTAAAAGCATTTGAGTTCTAAGAATCATATTTTTAGAAAAAAAGTAAACACAAGAAAAGATGAATCTAGAGGGGGAAAAGCAATAAATGGATGTAATAGTGACCCAAAGCGAAGAAAGAGAAACACTTGAAAATAAATCAAACTTTTCATTCGTCGTTTCTTATCTTTTTAAGAATTTTTTTCCTTATATTAACTTGTTAGTGAAATAAGTTTTTAACTCAATATTTTACGGATTGATTAAATTTATTTCAAAATCTCCAGTAACATTAAATTATAAGAATTCGAGAATAACGAATTCTTTCAGTAATTTTTTTTTATTAACAAATGCGTCTTTTATTTGATGTTTGAATGAAAATAAGGAACAATGAAAAATCATTTTGGTTTTCTTTAGGTAAAAAGCAAATTCATTTTGTTTTGATCAAAATACGTTATATGTAGTCTATACAAGTATAAATATAAAAAAAATGGAGAACATTTCTCATTCAAGATTCCAAAAAGATAATTCGACGGCAATATTTATTGAAAAAATCAAATTCTGAATTTAATTACACCTTTATGAAATAAAATTTCATTTTCTAAAGAACGTATTTCATACTTTTTTTAACTGCCTTAGGTAATTTAAATGTTATTAAATTATTTTAAAGTAGTAATGCGCACATGAAAATTTTATGCTTTCTCTTCAATTAAGTTTTTTCGATTATCAGTATCAAAATCTAGCTTTTGCTTAACCTCGTGACTACCAGTCTGCGCTTTCTAGCATTACCAGATTTTTGAGGATACTGACTTTGACGTTACAACCCACATATCATTTTTAACACGCTTTTATAGGTTTCACTTGTATATAACGGAATATTTGAACTCAAATTTTACCTACTTTAAAAGGTCCGATTAATTCTAAATTTTTCATACACTTGTCAAGGACCGATGGCAATACAACAATTTCATAATTTTGTGACATTGTCCTGAGCAGGAGATTGGGAATAACGATTTCCTGATTTAGCGACTAATTTCATTACCACTTTCAGATTTGGCGACTTATTGCATATACCATTTCCAGATTTGGCGACTTATTGCATATAACATTTCCAGATTTGGCGACTAATTCCAGATTTAGTGACTAAAAGATTAAGGTGCAACACTAAAAACGAATACACGTCTGGTTAACAGAAATAAAACAAACAAAAAAAGTGTTCACTTTATGTGAGAATGGCAAAGGTGGGTGTATTTCAGTAATTTCTTATCATAATATAAACAATTGTATAGTTTTTCTGAAATTTGAAATAAAAAAAAAGATTCGTGCATGTGAAAAAAATAATGTTTTAACTCCTAAATATTTTATTTTATTTTAATAAAGCAATACGTTTAGAAGTGATGACACGAATTAACATTATAGCAATACGTTTAAAAGGTGATCATGCGATTGACATTTAATATTACCATGTTTTTATTAACTCGCTTATGGTATGTCTGCCTGGGGGGAATTTTGTAATTGATTTTAAACTGACCTCCCTATGAGCTAGAGTCTGAAATTTGAACCATAGCTCAAACGTGGATGACAATGCATGAAAACGTGAAGAAAGAAAGAAAAAACAAATGAAAAGGAGGAATTTTATACTTTTTAGTCCGCTATAAAACAGGACATTAAATTTTTTATATCTATAGAGAGGGAATCTTTAAAATATAGCGATACGGGACTGTATTACATTTTACACTAACTCAGCATTTTAGAAGATACCTAGTAGGAAAGTATAACAATTAATATAGAGCACCCCACGCTTTTACCTCAATAACATTAATTTTGTCGTTAATCATTTCATTCTTATATCAAGAATTATTTTTTTACTTTTTAGTTCGATTCACTATTTTTTAATTTTTTAAAAATTAATAATTATTTTTCATTTGACTCTGATTAAAGCTTCACGTTCATTGTGGCTTTGTTTCATTTTTAAAGTTTGTATAACTATTTTTCTTGCAATATTTATCGTTGCTGGATTTCACGAAAATGATACTGGAGAAACATTTGCCGGAATCGATGAATTCGACAATGACTCTGATACGGATTTATCTATTTGTAATGAAGATGAAGAAATGGAAAAAAAATGACAATACACTTATGTAACGCACGTGGAAAAGATTTTTGTTTCAATGAACATTTCGAGTAATTTCACAAAGACTTGTAATTTAATTCTAATTTTCCTACGTTTTCAAATTTTTATAACCCAGACATATTGACCTTAGCTTTTGTAACTTCATACAATATTAATAAAAGAAATTCTTCCTTATAATGTTTCCTGTGCTGGTTTACATATCTAAATAAGCCACATATCATATGAGGTTACAATGGGCTTTTGCTTACACACAGCATGACTCCACTAATGGTGACAAGGTACTCAAGTGGTTACTCTTAATTTTATTAATAATGTTTATGATATTACCAAATTATAATGATAAACATTTTTTAATTATTACGACCTTTTTTAGAATTTCATAAAATTTAATTCATTAAAGTAAAAACATTTAGTTTTTCGCAATAAGAAGCAAGGAAAAAATTATTCCAAAGACTTTGGAATGCAATGCAAGGACCTTGACAATGTTTGCGAAGGATTTACTTATATTTCAGATTATTTGCTTCTTTATTTTTTATTCCTCCCGCCCCCCCCCCAAACACATCCCCACGCCTACGTAGAAAACTGTTGGAATTGGGTAGCGAATCATGTAACTCGAAATCGGCGTTAAAGGATTAACTATAAACCGTACAAATTATCAAGATATGTGTTAGTTTTTGTATATAATTTTATATGAGAATCCCATGGGATCACTGGCAATTATTAAACTTGTTCTTAATTTAGTATTGTTAAATTAATTATAAAATATATATATTGTGCAGTACTGATACATTTATAAGTGTATCTTATCTTATAGTAGTGTATCTTTTTTTTATTATGCCAGAATGTATTTTGTTTGTTTGTTCAATTTCAGAAAATAAATAATTTTTTTTAAACAGTCTTTTGTTTTCGACTTTTTTATATGCTCGCGCCCCTCGTAGATTTGTCACACCCCCTAAGGGGGGCGCCCCTCACAGTTTGAGAAACGCTGATTTAGGCCTTCATTGTGATGGCATCTTTGGACTGTGGTAGCCGAAATACTGTTGTCTTCCTAGTTTGCGCACATTGGGTTGCGTTAAGTTGAAATAAAATAAAATATTTTTCCTTTACGAGAAACATATCAAGATCTGTGAAGGACTTTATAGAAGCACAACATGAAACACTTGTTTCATCTTAACTTTGGAAAGTTTATTTATTACACATTGCTGACTAGCCAATATGCACCACTAAAAAGGACAAGACTTAACAAAACCAAATTTTATGTAGAGATAAAACACAGCACAAAAATTATACCTAGACTGACCTGCCATTCTCCCCTTTCACACCAGTGCTGTCTGAGGTATTGAGCCTTGTCTGATTTCAACCTCTTTAAATAGAGAACCTTCAGAAGCACAAATATAGCTACGGGTTGACCAAAATAACACCATTCACTTGTTTGTAACCAGGACTACTTGGATATCTCGGCTACAACTAAAATTGTAACAAAAACTTTTGTTTCAGTATAACTGCAATCGTATTAAATAAAAAATAAAATATTCGCAAACAAAACTTTTAATTCTCAAAAGACTTCTAGTATTATCTCATTAAACAGATATGATATATATTTCAACAAATAAATCCTGAAAAAGTTATTTTTAATGCTGTAGTTTTTATCAAAATAAAATAAGGTATTCTCCCTTTCAAAAACATTTACTTTATCTTAACAAGGGAGACTAATATAATTTATCCACGTAATACATGAATATAAAAATTTACTTTTCAAATTTATCAGAGAAAGAAAGCAAAACAAATAATATACGATTTCTTTAATTAAAAGAGAAATATGAGTTACTTCAAATGCAGAGAAAAAATAATGTATCTAGCTCTCTCTTATTGTTTGAACGGAGAAGAAATAAGTTTTTTAAAGATTAAAATCACTCTTTCTTTTCTGACTCTTAAATGTTTATGATCGCGTTTAAAAAATATTATCAGTTCGACAAATCTCCCAGCGAGATGGCCATTTAAGTAATTGCATTTTGTTAAATTCTCCATTACAATGAGGGGGATTAAAAAAGTTAAATACGTAGATAACAAACATCAATACTAGCTGTTCACGGTTTAATTAATTTAGTGACTTTTTCGTGAATAATCAAAGAGAGAAAGGCGATGAAATAGAAATGAAGAAAGAAATGTTTCATTGCTTCGTTCCATTTGTAGAACGTTTTCAGACGATCAATGCTAATTTACTTCAGTGATTTGTGAAAAGAAATTTCCGAGACATTTCTAACATGAAAGGTAGATTACAAACGCGTAATTTATTGTTATTAAAAGTATAAAATCAAATTAATAACAAATCCATGAAATGTAATTTATAATTGAAAAGGAGGTATATTTATGGAGCTTATTAAAGTTTCCAAGACTGTGGGGCAGGTGGGGGAGTACGGAGGATAACTGTGGGAAAAGTATTTTCACTGTAAGACTTTTTTTCTCACAAGTAATGTACTATTGCCGCAAAAACAGCATACTTTCTGTGATTCGTTATTTATTAAGATTGTTACATAAAGTACTATAATTTATAAACAATATTTCTTTTGGAAAGTTAAATATTATTTACTCTAAAGTATTATATATTTTAACCTTTCCATATAAAAAAATCAAATTATATAAAAGAAATTGAATATCTTATTTTTTTTTTATCTCTGTTCATGCTCGTTAGCAAACAATAAATATATTTTTAATTGTTGCATTAATTTTAATTAAACAATTAAAATATCTTCCTGTTAAAAAATATATTTAAATATTACTAATTTTTAATATAGATTGATGTACACTATTTAAAATTTTTATCATTTGTACTAAATTCGAATTTGTGCACAGAAAAGAAAATCGTGTTTCATAGTAAAATTTTCTTTTAAACTACGTCAAAGGTTTCTAAAATTGAATCATTGGAGCCAAATATCCTAAATATTAAATTTATCTTTTTTTAAGGATACGTTTACATTGAATGAGAAAAATATCAAATAAGTGTGAAAAAAAATCGTATGTTTTAATGACTATTTATTTTGACACATAAATGAAAAAATGACTATGATTTTTTTTAATTCAAAAACGGAAAGGAAAAGAAATTTTGCAAAAAGATCGACAAATGTTACATTAAATTGAGAAAAAAAATTTCTTGATTCATCAAGACTTTTTAAGTTTATACTATTTGCTCAAGGAAAAACTTGTTTTCAACAGACTGAAAAAACCTTAAATTGCATTTTTTTCAATTACATGGTTACTATAATTTCGTATATTACTGAAAAGGATTTCTTTTGAAATCTTCGGTGTATACTTTCATGCACTGTTGACATTCCAATAATTTAAATAGTGCAATGTTAATACTAATCTTTTTTTCATTTTACACTGCTTTTAATTTAAAAAATCGTTCTACAATTTCGAAGAATTACTCATGTTCATAAGTAGTATTACCAGTTTTTCTCTTCCTACATAATTTTTTCCTTATGTTTTAAATCCTTTTAAAGATAAAAAATCCGTAACATAGTATCCAAAGGAAATAATAAGATCTATATCAAACGAATCTTGCATACGTTTTAAAAATTATATTTGAATTTTTCATTGAACATTAGCCACACTAATACAATAGCAAATTCCTGGCCTTAGGAATCAGGATTGCCGCTTTAAACAAAGTTTTGCGGCTAGCCAACCTTCACCTGTAATTGGGCTATATCCTGAGCCATAGGAAAAGGAAGGAATAATAAGAAAAATTTAAATATTACAAATAAAAACACAATATTATTAAAATATAAAGATTAAATTGTAGCCTACTATCCATTATTAGTATAGAGTTAAAATCAATGCAATAAAACAAGATAATAAATCTTACTTCGTGAGCACAGCACCAAATTACATTTCCCGCCAGATACAAAAGAGAATAGTAGTTTATCATAATTTACTAATTTTAATAAAATTAAAATTAGTAAATTGTGAAAAATAATATTAAGACTTGTCGGTACCCACTTTTCCGCTAATGTTAAATTGAGCATTTTTATGTACCTTTTCCTCAGAAACTATTAAATATACAGACTTAAAATTTTTTCGGTATATTAATTAGACTTTTTTTATTTAAAATGATCGGAAGCTTTTTCAAATATATTGTTTAGTTTTTTCAAAAACATTCATCGCAACAGTATCACTATGAATTTTTTGAAAAATGTCATTTTTTTAACGATAATTGACATTTACAAAAATATTATAGGAATATTAATAAAAGCTCCGTTCAATATATATAGTTAGATATCAGTAATATTCAGTGAAGATTGCAAGTGCTTCCGTTGAATAGGTTCTGAGAAAAAGGTACACGCATTTTTAAAAACACCGTTTTGAGATAATTGCATTTTTATTATAAAATGTCACTTCATCAAAAAAGTTAAGAATTACAATCTGTATTTGCACTATTTTTTAAATATTAGCTTATTCTCAATAACTTTTAAGACTTTTTACTTATTTCCTTTACTTAGATTTATAAGAAAATACATAAATAGCATTTTTCACTTTTAATCTATCGAGATATTTTATAGCATTTGCATCATTTTTCTCAAATTATGCATCAATTTTTGAAGAATTTTCTGTTCTGATACATTATTGTCATCCAAGTTGATTATAAATTATCATAAATACCATGTGAAAATGTGTCAATACATGAAAATATGACTTTGGAAATACATCATTATACGACATTTCGAAAAGTTTCATTAGTGTTTTATAAATTCACATGTAAACACAATTTCTTAAAGTATCAGAATTAAAAGGATTCTTAAAATATTACATAAATGGTATCCAAAACAACAACAAGAAAACTGATTTTATGTTTTTAAACATGAAATTTGTGTATTTTTTGGTATGTAACAAGTTTTGTGCAACGAAAAAGGGCATTGCATTTTGGGATATATTTATGTACCTTTTACTAAGAAACTATTGAACACAAAGCTTAAAAATTTGTGTGTGCATTAAATAAACATTTATCTTTATACAGAAGTGAATTTTTAAAAAAAATTGATCTCTCTCAGCCTGTTTAAAAATGTAATTTTTGCACAGTAGAATAATGAATTTTACTAAAACTTTTTTCCTTTTCTATGTTATGACATCTGCTTTTTAGCTAAATGTCTGAGGAATATCTCAAAAATTTCATTTCAGTATACACAATATATATGAAATATAAAATAAAAATTTCCAGTTCATGCATACAATTAATTTTTGAAAAAAAGACACAAATTAAAAAATATAATCTATATAAGACAGTAATACATGATTATATGGCACTTCGAAAAATTTCTTTAGTGTTTTGTATATTCACATGTAAACACAATTTCTTAAAGTATCAGAATTAAAAAGTTTCTTTAAATATTACATAAATGATATCCAAAACAACAAGAAAACTGTTTTTATGTTTTTAAACATGAAATTTATGTAATTTTATGTGTATAACAAGCTTTACAGGCAACGACAAAAATCATCCCATATCATCACATATATATGTGTACTTTTTCTCAGAAACTGTTAAATATTAAGACTTCCGATTTAGTCTGAATATTAATTAGACTTTAATATTTATGCTGAAGTGAGATATTTCAAATATATTGCTAAGTTTTTTCAAAACCATGCAACATAAAAATATTACTATGAATTTCTTGAGAATTTTCCTTTTTTTTCTACGATAAATGCTGTATGTTAAAATATTTTTGGAAAATTTTTAAAGGCTCACTTCAATTTATTTAATTTTATATCAGTTATGTTTCATTGAAATTTATGAGCATCCTTTCATTATTTTCTGAGAAAAAAGCACATTCTTTTTAAAAAAATAAACTTTTGAAAAAATACATTTTTAACATGAAATGTCACTTCATCACAAAAATTATGATTTACCACATGTATTTGCCACATTTTATTCAACATTAGCATCAAGTGAATATATTTTAAGTAAAATATTATAGAAAAAAGTTTTAAAATTGTCAGAAAATACATACATAGCATTTTTCAGTTTTTGTTCAACGAGATATTTAGTAAAATTTACATCTATTATCACAAAATCTGTATAAACTTTTGAAGAATTTATAGCACTTATGTACATATGTATTACAAATAATAAAGTAGAGCATATATTATCATAAATATATTGTGAAAAAACTTATCTATATGATTTTGGTGTGCATTTTAGAAAACATGATTTCACGTCATTTCGAAAGTTTTTATCAGTGTTTTGTGTACTCACATGCAAACATAAGTTTCTAAAACTTTTAAATTTCAAAAGTTTCTCTAAACTGGTCAAATGATTTCTTAAACAGCCAAAATAAAACTGTTTTTATGTTTTTAAACTTGATATTTATGTATTTTTATGTATTTAACCAGCTTCTTGCAACGACAAATGATATTGCACATCTGAATGCACAATTCATTCAGAAACTTTTGAATATTTAAATTTTAAAAACTTGTCTGTTCAATAAAGAAACATTTATATTCATACTAAAGTGATATTTTACAAAAAATTTAGTTTTTTTTTTCAAAAACAAACTTTTATTTATCATCACTGAATTACCCCTGTTGCAGTAAAGATGTACACTAACAAGACTTTACTTAGGTGTTTTTCTGATTTTAAAGACTCATAAGGTTATAAAATATACATTAACATGCAAAATTCAGTTTTATTCGGAAAATTTGCTTCAAAGGTGTTCTGTTAAACTTACACATAATTAAAAAAAAATTCATTCCTTGTCATAATGAATAATCCAAAAGAAAAAAAATGATTTTTTCTTCATTATATATAAATTATAATTTTTAGCATACCAACTATTAAAATATTAATTCCCGCTCAAGTCTCTTCACAGTTAATTGCACAGTTACACCGTTATCTAGAGTAAATTGTGTATGAATAAACAAAAAGGCTTCGCAATTGTTTCAGAATATTTAAAAGGCAAATATCTGTCAAAAGGAGGCGTGGCCCGCTAGTTGATTTTTTAAAAGTCAATTTGATATACTTCTAATTGGAAATCTGGCATATATGTTATATCCCTAGAAAGGTAATGAAATACAGATTTCAGAAATATCAAAACTCAAAATCGATCATTTCATGATTATTACCCTACTGACTGCCTTAAGTCTATATATATTCATTTAAAAACCTTAAATATTGATATAAAATTTATAGAAAATAAAAGAACTTCCCAAACATACACAGTGATATTTCAATAAATTATAGTATTAATAATTTATGAAACATGTGGTGCCATCTTCCGATAAACTGTATAATTAAAAAAATTGTTATTATTACATACTGTCATTTCATTGAGAACTATTAGAAATATAATTGTTAAGAAAATTAGCAGGATATCCATGTTCAATACAATGGTTAATAAAGTTATTGAAGTATGTATTAGATTTATCACTAACTAATACATTATTAAAATAAATATAGTTAAAAATAATATTTCTACATATATATATATATATATTCAGTTTTTTACATACGTTAGCATATATTTTTAAAAGATTTATTAGAGTTACTGTAAAACTGATTTGAAACACAATTGGATGAATATTATTTTAAAAAGTCGCCAGAACGCGTAACTTGTCCCTTAATCCTATGATAAAGTCGTATAGTATAATATAGAAAAAATAAGTTCTTAATTTATTACTTGAAAACTTATAACAAGGGGGATTTGGTTTGTAAAAATAAAATAAAACTTTTTAAAAATCATTTACACGGAAAAGTTTCAAAAAATTTCCAGTTTTAAAAGTTTATAATAATTTGAAATCAATTAAGGATTTATATTCAATTAATTGTTTCAAAACGTGTATTAGGAATTGCAGTTAGCCCATGGTAGGAGGATCCTAAGGTGTTTTAATATATAATATATTACAGAAAAGTAGAGTTTGTTAATTATGAAAAGAAAAAGAAAAAAAAAACTAAAGAAACTTTTATTTTGTATGAATTGAAATATTACTCAAGTATTTAAATCTACTCTCATCCAAAAGTTAAGAAGCATGGTTATTTTTGGAATAGAGTGAAAAATAAAAAAGGAAAGTAAAATAAAGTGAAATATATTTAGAACACTACTACAAATGAAGTGCATAATTGAAAAACTTTTTAAAATAAATGCGTTGCTTGTGTTTTGCGTAAATGAAAGTGAAGTGGAGGAAAAATAAAAAATTCTTCTACCTCTGCAAGGAAAAAACACTACTGAAACTGATTCATACAATACAAACATCACAGTTTTGTTTGGTACGAAAGAAAATATAGGTAAATTGTGGTGAGATATTCTGCAAATTCTGTAGCAGATGGGTTCTGAATTCAGCAATGATAATTAGTGGATGCTTTGGATCTAAAAGTTTTCATTAAAATACGTTACAAACATACTCAACCGAATGTCTCTTCTACGATTTGAAAACAAAGTGACGTCACGTTTCCGTCCATGGTACGAACTTTGGATCTGTAGTACCTAGAAAGAGTTGAACCCCAGAAAGTCTCAGAACTTAATCACTGTATGTTATTCTCTCAACAGAAAATCCTTCGAAAACGTGTTGGGGAATCCCAATCCGCCAGTTTTTATTTCAAATCACATCAAAATGCCACCAATTTGATAGTAGTATTTTTCTTCAATTTTTTGAAGCGTAGGATTAGTTGTTCATCATAATGATCTGTTCCCCGTTTTCTCCAAACCATGTTCTAAGGAGAATAGCTCTATATCTCAGACAATCATGATTCATCGCAATGTCCTGCTCCCATGTTTTTGCCACGGACATTGCAAATAGACGTTGTCTTGCACATAAGTCAATAGTACGAAAACATCTGCAATAGTATCAGACTACTCTTCCTGAGTTTTCTGAAAACCATTTTCCGGAAAATTTTTTTTGGAAGTTTGTTGCAGAAAACTTTGAAAAAAGTTGTTGGTGTACACCATCTTATTAGGTCCAGCAGCTATTGACATAATCCGCTGCTCTCGAGCTATTATTTTAGTATAGCTGCTTTCTGGATATTATCTTAGTCTAGATGCTGTTTAGCTGTGTTCTTCAAGCTATAACTGTAGATTTGCTACAATCTGCTTATGAATTTTTCATTCATCAGAAAGTATACAAAACAACGCACAACATTCACGATACTAGACATCTATAATCGCCTAATTTTTCATTTTTAAATGTTTCTACTTTTTTTTAAAAAAAAAGTCGATTTGTCTTCTTTGAGACATAGTCAATAATTTGAAACATTTAAATTCTGTTTAAGATAATTAATTACTCTAACAGTCAAAATCTCGAATTCACAAAAACTCCAGAATTCTCAGTAACCTCTTACATTGCCTTATTACGATAATAACAAAAATATACAAGAACTCAATCGTTGGTTAATGTAAATACATTGAGTGAGGCATTAATTAAGGCATTTTTGTTTAATTATTCATTTAATTTTTACCATTTTCTTTATATTTTTAATTTTTTTGCGCCAATGTATTTAGCTCAAAAAAATTTTAAAACAAGCAAGGGAATTAATCTTGGGTACTCAAATAAAAAAAAATGCTTTTATTATAATTTTGTATACAATTAATTATTTCTGATTTACAATAACAAAAAAATAACATGTATAAAAAATATGCTTTTTTAAAATTGAAATCTTTCCTTTAACCATAACTCACAGAAAAGAATTATCAACATATCAACTATAGAAAAATCAGACCTAACAAAAGAAAAATAAATACATGAATTGAAATAAAAAACGAGGAAAATTAGATGAGCATTAAGTCACTTGATAAAATATACAGGAAAGTAAAACTAATAAGAAACATCAATTAAATAGTATTGTTTACTTAAACTCCCAGGGAAATTCGCAGACATGTTTTTATGAAACCCAGATTCACATCAGTTAACTGAATTAGCGGAAGGAACGCTGGGCGTTTTGACCCCAGGGTAGTTTACTCATTCCCAGACGATGGATGGTCAGTTCAAGTGAGGAGAGAGAAAAGGGTGGGTGGAAGCGATGAAGTATTTGGATAAGCATTGAATTAGCAAGCGTCACGAAAGCTTATTCTGTTGATACTAAGTGCTGTTTTTTTAATTTAAAAAGTTTTTATTCAAAGTAATGTTTCAGCCTGTTCGATCTGCTAAGATTGCTGTATATCGATAAACATAAGAAAGTAATATGCGTGTTGCTGTTGCTTATGTTTATGAGAATATATGACACTCTCTGGATTAGTTTTACTAAACATGTTTCATTTGGCGTTGCACATGAAAAATACTTTTTTAGAACCGTTTTTCACTGTGTTATTAAATTATACATATTTAACTTTATAAAATAACTAAAAACTCTTAATAAATTATTCAAAAATATACTAAAGTAAGATCACTGATAGAGTAGTATTTTTAATTTTTAGATAAAACAATTTTAGTAAATTATATTAATACAAGATATCAACACAATGTGTATAAATTATTAATGAAGTAAAACCAGAAGATATACAATGATAATTCCTATTTCAGAATATATTTATATGTGATGCGCAGCAATTTAAGCTGTTACAGAAGTAGTCCTGTTTCGTTAAAAAAAATGAATATTTCAGAAAAAAAATGAATGTTTCAATTAAAAAATAAACACTTCAAATGCTTCTAACAAGAAAATAAATGCTTCAAATTATTTGAAAGCAAAACATAATTAAATGGGAACTTAGAGGTTTGTATACTTCAAAAATAAACATTAAATTCAGAAGCATCTAGTGGAAGTAACCGCACATTTTTCTATACACTGTAGTCAAAAAATGGGTTAGAGCAATATCTCCCAATTTTCATCGGATCTGGACAAAATTAGCAAAAAATTTAATGGCTCAGAAAAAATTAAATGATGATATTAATAGATTAATATCTTCTTCTAAGTTTATATTTTTGAATTGTGGAAACCAGTTTCTTAACACTGGGACCGGGAGTACATTAATCAATTATTCTGAATATTTAATCTTTTTTTTTGTGAATTTAATTCCATTCAATTACTTTTGAATTATTCCGTCATGAAACAACAAATTCTGTGACATTTGTAGTGTGTTGTATAAATGTTCTGTGATGAAAATATATTGTAATAATTTAATTCTCTAAATTCACTTCCAAGATTTTTTTTTATCACAAGCAGTACAAAGTCATTCACTAAATATATTTTCGTATCAAGTTTTGTTGTTTCGATTAAATCAGAAATGAATGTTTTGATTGATTTTATCATGATAATATTAGATAACTTTCAGATAATTCATAAGGAGTGAAAGAAAACTGAATTAAGATTAAGAATTAGAATTAAAAATTAAAGAATGCAATTGTGTAAGATATATGTTTTTTCACATTTGTGTAAAAGATGTGTAACAAAAAGTACATATTTAATTTATAAGAAATTCTACTTAGATTCTTTTTCAAACTCAGTATATAATCCTGTTCTATTCCTTTATTGTAATTGAATCTTTAAACCTTTTAAAAAACGAATATCTAAATTATTATGCATAAGATTCAGAGAATAATCAAGTCATGTATAAATGTAAGGGAATTTTTTTGCCTGTTTCGAAATCTGTCAAAAGTTGTTCCTTTTTTAATTTGGCGCATTTATTTGCAGTACTTAAAATCTAAAAATGAAACTGATGTTGTGAAATGAGTTCCTTATGCTAATTTCTATAATTTTCAAGACATCTAGAATGTTCCATTGAGTGTGTATATTAGAGTTATATTCTATATGAGAGACATTTTTTATTATTCAGGATTTGTTAAAAATATTTTAATTAAAAAGGAAAGAGAAAAAAAATGAATTATTCAAATTTTTTCCAAATAAAATAATGTTTTTTGGCTTGTTTCTTTTACTTAAGACTGTAAATCTAACATTTGCTCAACATTATAACAAAGACGAATCTAAAAACTAAACGTAAAATCTTAAATCAACGTGTTTTTGTACTCTTCTCTCTGTTTTAATACATCTATATAAGCTAAGTGAGATTTCTTGCCGATGATTTCAATAAACCTTTTCTGTAACCTTTCGGAATGTATTCGGCGTTTTTTTTGCATACATCTGAGTAAAAAAGATTATTTACTATAAGAAACATTCTTAATATCCGGTATTAAGCTTATATTTACTTCTGCTGTAGGATATTGTATCATGGAAAACACACAAATACATGCTTGCACAAATATCCATTAGTTTTCGCTCGTTCAATCATGATGAAAGTAATGAAACACAGCTTTTGACAGTCGAAAAAATAAAGCTTAAAAAGAGTCGAATTCCTTATTTTTTTAAAGAAAAACATTCCTCCTCAAATTTTGATTATTTGTTAAAATTCATTTGCTGCTTTTCTGTATTTATTGATATTGTAACATAGATCAGGGTTTGAGGATTTTATGCAATCAATTGCAAAAAGCAAGATTGTTCTTCGGAAGTGATGGAAATTTATTGTCGAAAAACAATCCTTGTAATACAGCAGCTATATTCGCAGAATAAGTCTCAGAAGGCCTTTGCAGTTTCTACGGCGTTCAAACACAACTATCAAGGTATAAAATACAAGTATGTAAAATATTATTCAAAAACACTCTCTCGTCCTACACAGCACTAATCGCTCGTCGACTGACTCCTCGAGGTCAACTGATTCTTCAATGGTCAAAACAAGACTGATTCAGTTTTGGCAAGCGACTCCCTATTTATAGGCCTCACGGATTTTTCGAGAAAGATCCGCTTACGTCTAGATCGTGATATTAGTAGATTTCTCCAAAATAAACCATATGGTCGTGAACTCAATAAAAAATGTCACCAAAGTCTCCAAAAATGGCGGCCAAAAATGATGCCAACTTTGCTCTATCGCCAACATTTTGCCGATTTTCCATTGAATCATTATTATAAGATAAGAAATGGAGTTGTTTGCGAATATTACAATTTTAGCATATAATAAATTCAATAGAGAGTAATATAAACGTATTACACATCCAGATACAAATTATTTACACTGTTTTAAGTATTGGGTATACAAAATTCGTAACAATATGAAGTAAAATAAAACAATGGTAAATAGTCTGTACTAATGTTCTGAGTGAGAGTTATATTAACATCGCGCTGTTTTTTAACATGATGGCTATTGGAGGTGGACTTTGTAATTTTTATCCTCGGTCAAGTGACGAGGATGATGTATGAAGGGCATTCTCTCTCCAGATTACCAAAACAGGCCATCGCAAGGACTTTCAGCTCTCCAAATTTGTTTTGCATTAGCCCCTTCTACACAGCGAGACTTCATTGGCACCAGGACTCGAACCCACGAAATGCCACCCACGAGCACGAGACAACCACCACTAGTTAGGACAAATCTAGTAAATGGAATCTAGAATTTGGAGTTACGTGATCTTTAAGTCTCGTTAATTTTTTTATCACTGAAACTTAGGTGGAATCAGTGCTAGAGCCCGATGAAATTGAAGACGTTGTCGATTTTGCCAGGCGAATAAATGTAGAAGCTGGATAGTGTTGACGGTCAAGAGAGAGAATTATTGTCTTCCCACTATCTGAATTTGACAATCGATGAGTTCATAGAAATGCATGAGAAAGAGTAAGACGTTGAAAAACTTGAGTCTTTATAAGTTCAATCAGTAGATCGACTGGCGGTTGAGAATTTGATAAATGGCCTCAGTTTAATTGAAAAAGGGTTAAAAATTTCAAAAAATATAGATTCCAATGAAAAGTGTATTTTTCCAACTAAACAAGGAATGAAAATATTTTTAGTATCCTACGAGGAAATTTTGAGGGAGAAAAAGAAAATAATTTAGAGTCGGCAGACTACCATGTTTGATTTTATGAAACCTTCTACATCAAAATAATTTTGGCTTGTGATTTTGTATTTATGTTGTCTAAGATTTAATTAAACGCTTTTTTTCCTAAATTATTATTTTCTATTTTCTCTGGTCATCATTAAAAATAATTTATACGTATTTATATGCAAACTTATATTCCGACTTACGCGAATATTCGACTTATGCGTTTATCAATCTGTCCCACCTTTTACGTAAGTTTGAGGTATTACTGTACTTTCTTTTTGAATAATAAACGTAATAAATATGGAAATTTTTTATGAGACATAGCACAACTTTAATTGAAAAATTTCGAACAAAAGTAAATAAATTAAATTAAGAAGTCAAAACAATTCTAAATTTATAGCATTAACATCATGCTGTAAGCTGTAGTTGATACGAAAATCATTGATATTAGCATGAAGTCAAAGTTGATTTACAGTGATGTCCTCAAATTAGAGCCATCAAGCTCATTCCTACATCTGAGACATTTATCTGTGCGAAAAGTGCGTGTATTATGCTATTAATGTCAAAATATTTATAGATCACCAAACTTCTCTGCTCTTATGTCCCGATGTAAATTGGTATTGTAATGCAGACAATTTGGTGAATAGAGAAAATATAAAGAGCTATTTCAGAGTGTACAGAATTTTGATTTCTAATTTTCTGTAATTGAATATTTGCGAACAGGAACAACAATACCTAAGGATAAAGAAAATTGAGAATTATTCACATTTTCAAGATCTTTCACTGTAGTCAAATGAACAAGAATTTCAGAAATAATAGATTTTTTTAATGAAATATATACGCAATATATAAAGAAGTAAATTTATTATTTTCAAATATACTTACAATTACTTTGCGTCTATTCACATTTGTAAGAAACTTATACTTGTTAAAAAAATAATTAACTCAGAGTGAAGATCACGTCAGTGAAAAAATCCTCGTGAAATTGTGGAATTTGCTCTAACAGTACCTAACGATGCGATGGAAGGTATCTACAGAGGTATTTTTAAAATGAAGATTCACTGCAACTATAAAAATTTTTTGTAATGAGAAATGTAAAGTAATGTAAAGAGCAAATGTTGTACCATTTTGGAATCCTAACTAAATGGGCCAAATTATGAGAAATTTGAATGACGTTGTGTACACTAGTTTTCTTTCCATAGAAAGTCAAAGTTAGGTGGTATCTTTTTCTCAAACCCGATACACACAAACGAGGTTAAGTTTAACTAAATTAGCAAACCGTTTGGTTCAAATTGGGACTGCAATTAATAATCCGTCTATGTAAGCTGATGTTAGTGAAAAAAATCATCGTAAAACAAGGAAATTAAGAATTACATTAGCTAATAATGTGGTGGAAGGTGTCAGTTTTCCATATTTTAAAAAATATGCTCTTCCACCTTAGTCAAGTGCTGGACAATTTTTTAAAAATTTTCTCAGAACAGAGATATGACCTTACCTTTCACCTCGTGCCCACTTATCGTCAAGTTTTGGGACATCCTGCATATATATATATATATATATATATATATATATATATATATATATGTGTGTGTGTGTGTATGTGTGTTACTGAAAATATAAATTTAAAGAGATAATAAGATAATAAAAGGGTAAAATAATAATCTAATAAGGCCAGCTTGACAGAAATTTACAAACCTTTTGCATTTATATTCCCATTATACTACTGTCTTTGAATTACTCTTAATACGGAATATGTTGCATTACTAACAGGAACAATAAATAAATGAAATGGGTTGAAAATACGATCAGCTTACGACAGGAACATGGAAACTATAAATCAGGAACAAAATAACACAGGAACATTTTAATCCGTAACTAGCTGCAAGGCCCGGTATTGCATGGGTTTTTTCGTGTGCATAACTTTTTCCCCAAGTAAATTTCCTCTTCCGTTCTCGGTGTCAGCACTTCCTGGTGTGTAGTGTGTAATTTCTATATTAATGTCATTAAAATTCTCTTTTTCGAAATTTCTTCTACTTCTTGTTTCCCTTTTTCTTAGCCCGGCGTTGCGTGGGATTTTCCCAAGTATATACCTTTATCCCTATGGAAATTTTCCCTTTTCCTTACAACTCTATCATTTCTGGAGTGTGTTTGTGCGATGTGAGAGATTTCTATTATTGTGTCATTAAAATTCTTTTCAACCAGAATTCTTCCACTTGTTAACTTTGCCAGATAGGTTTCTTTTCACTCCGCTTAGCCCAGTTTTGCTCAGACCTTTTCGAGTACAAAACTCTTTTTTTAGTTTTTTTTTTGCCCCAAGAATAATATCGTGTTTCAAATTTCTATTTTCTATTAATAATTTACAAATCTAATCTAGTTTTATCCACAAGAAACAGACAATGGGCAATTTTATTATTAAATATTGCTGAATCGCTATGATGTGATTATTGTGGAAAACAAAAGTAAACTCATTTAACCTGTTAAAGAAGGCTTCAGTACTGCACAGTATTACATCACGGATTCTGAGATATTTCATGTACTTCATGAAACTCATTTGACTCTTGCACATGGAGGACGTGACAGAATGGGGAGAAAAAATTTTCAGTTTAATAGAAAAACATTACACGTCATGATATTGAACTGTACATCCACCTTTGTGAACCCCGCCAGAAAGAACAGAAAAGCATTGCTGTGAAACGTAGGATTTTTTTCCGAATGCCAATATATTGACACTTGTAAGAATGGGAAATAGGACGGTTTCGACCGACTTGGAACTTCTGAAGGAATTTTAAAACAAGTAATCGGGTTTTTATCATTAATATCTTTTTTATAATACATCAAAAGTGGATGAAAAGGCAATGAGAACTAATATTTATTTACATTTTTTTATGCGTAAATTGCGTGTTTGAGCCAATAAAGCCTGCTTGGCGAGGTTTGCGACATCGAAACGGAAAATTTCCAAAAAAATTCTGCTGCAGAATGTTATATCTTTTTTTCCGAATTTAAATTAAAGAAAACTAAAGGATATTAATAATATAATAAGGCATGCTTTATTGAAATTAACAAGCCTTTTGCACTTATATTCCAATTATACTATTCCTTTTGTATTACTTTTAGTACGAAATATGTCACGACATCAACAGCAATAATAAATAAATAAAAAAGGTCGAAAATACGATCAATTTAATAGGAACATGAGGACTGATATCACGAATAAGATAACAAAGGAACATTTTAATCCCTAGTTCTGTATTTCTTTCTTAATACAGAGGTTGCCAATAAAGGAATATAAAGAGTTTGTCAAAGTATCCGAAAACTTGCAACCTGGATTTTATACATGTCGAGCTTAAATTGCTGATGCTGGAGCTTAAACTTTCTGGTGGTTTATTATGGTCGAAGAGTATGATATGGAGTAAAAATGTAAAGGATTGTAATAAGACTCACGAATAAATTATAGCGCATATAAAATCTCAACCATTCTGTGACAGCACTTCAGATGTAAAATGATTTTAAGCACTATCAAGAAAATAAAATTAAACACATTCCATCATGGTTTTGATTATAACTGTTGTACAACTTCCCATATGATAACAAATACCCTTCTTATTCTTCGGACTTAAGTTTGATTGAAAATATTTAGAATTACTTGGAAAAAAGAAGAAATAAGGCAATGCTATACTTTTTTCAAAATTGAACTGAAGAAATAATTATAAAAAGGAATGTAGAAAATAATAGTTTTTTATAAAGAAACTGAAAGAATCTACATCAAACTTGAAGAAGAATCTAATTCCATAAAAATACTAAGTTAAATACTAAATTTGATGCTCATTTTTTAACAATTTGCTGGTAGTTATCAAAAATGTCGAAGAATTTTTGTAAATCATGGTTTACTCTTTCATAAAGAAACTAAAACAATCATTTGAAGTAACTGCTTCATAAACTATTTCGTAATTTAAGAATAAATATGAAAAATTAAATTTGCTTAAAAATAATAATAAAAAAAATCCTTTAAAGTCAACATAGTTTTTTTGCTTTAGCGTCCGAAATCTCCGAATGTCCAAATATTTATGATGAATAATTTATTTCAAACTGGAAAAAATGCATATGCGATTCCTCAATTCTTCTAGAAAATGATATTTAAACCATAAGTTGAAGAATAATTATATCATCATTATTATAAAACTCACCAGATATTTTGATTAAAACACACAGCATGTGTCAGCACTAGTTCCCTTTCTACTTATTAAAGCTCTACCCCGTTGATGTGTGACCATCGCTTTGACCATCGTCTGGGAAAGAGATAACCGCCCTGGGGTAGTTCGGTACTATTTCCTTTAATTAAGTTAGCTGATGGTTCTCTAGGATTCACAGAATCTCGCCTTCCGATTTCTCAGAGTCCAAGAAAGCAACACTCTTTAACAGAAGCCTCAATTGGATTTTTCTTTCAATCTATTTCTATAAATGACCGAAATACGCCATTATTTTTCCTTGTTTCTTCTTATCTTATTTAAGTGCTTTTCTTCGGGGATACACAGTTTTTCTTCCGGTTTTTGTAAGCTTTATTTGATTTCAATGTTTAGATCCAGTTATGGGTGCAAATTCATGATACTGGATAATCTCATGGGTATAATGTATAAGGAGTATCATATTATAGAATTTATCGATATCGTATGTAGTATCGTATATTTAAGAAGCAAAATTATAATATTATAAATTTCAATATTTCTATTCCAATATATATAGTGAAATACACTTAACGCGAAAGCGCTTAAGATGAAATATCACTTACCACGAAATAATATAACTATTCAGACAAGTTACTATGTATTTTAGTGCATGTTTTTTCTCTTAACACGAAAAGAGATTTCCTTTTTAGGAATGAACAAAATACAGAAAGCACCAGCCGGATTGCACTGCCCTATTGTATCGTCTGAAGATTTCATTATAGTAGATGATACCAATATATGCACAGTCTTAATAATGACAGACAAAGAAATATTGTAGTTTGTTCAAAGCTCAAGAATATCATTGATGCAGATACTGAAGACGAAAATGAAATGAATTATGCAGCTCCTGTTTCCACGTCCTCCGAAATGAGGAGTTATGCGCGGTTATTTAAACACACTTTCCAGTGGTGAAATGAATAACAAAATGGACGATATCGAAAAATTTGTTGATAATTTGATGCTAAAAAAATGACGATACAAAGAAAAATATGATTATTTTCGAAAAACAAAATAAATGTTTTGTTTTTCATGTTTTGTTAAATAAAAGTTCTTGAGAGTTATTTGGTTAAATGATTTTTATTAAACATATGCATATACATGCCTATGCTTAAATAAAATGAATTTTAACAAACTTAATTTTATTGATTTTTTGTTGAAAAATATGCGCGGTTATTTAAACACACTTTCCAGTGGTGAAATGAATAACAAAATGGACGACATCGGAAAATTTGTTGTTAATTTGATGCTAAAAAATGACAATACAAAGAAAAAATATGATTATTTTCCAAAAAACCAATAATTTTTTTGTTAAATAAAGTTTTTGAAAGTTAGATGGTTAATTGATTTTTATTAAATACATGCATATATATATTTTATGCATAATAAATATGCGCCTATGCATAAATAAATTTTAATAAACTTAATTTTGTAGATTTTTTTTTGCGATATCCTTTAAAACAAAATTCTTTTAACACGAGAAAATATTTCCGTCCGTCCAGTTTCAAGTTTAGCGATTTTCATAGTGTATACATATATGTGTGATCATATAAAGAATCTGACTTTGTGAACTTCATCAAAATACAACTAATTAAATGAGCAGGTCACGTTGTCAGAATAGACGAAGACTACAACACTAAAAAAGTCTTCAATGCCCAACCAATTGGCACACGAAAGGGCAGGCCAAATCTTTGAAAAAAATCTTTTTTTAAGAATTGGAGAACACTGGCAGGAAGAAGGCTGTCCTGGAAAAGGCTTCGTGAGAAGACCAAGACCCACCCTGGGTTGTCGAGCTACGAAGGAAGGAAGAGGAAAGGATACATATATGTGACGATTTCTTGGAATCAAGCATGCCACTGGGATATCTTTTTAGATGCAGTCGTTGAATGGATTGATGTGAGAAGTTTTTAAATTTTCATTCAACATTTTAACTATATTAACACACATAAAATGACAAAACACATAGAAACCACACAAACCCTTACAGACAAAGGCAAAAGACGAAATATTTCTCTTTTTTTCCCTCTCCAGAGTTCTTAGCTTTTATATCTTACTTAATTGGAAGCTTTGAGATTCATATGACTTCCGTTAGTCAACACCGTTAATTGGTCGGAATACTCGTAAGTGTAGGATTTGATATTGCATCATATTTTTTTGAAGTGTGCCGACGTGGTAGTTTTTAAAGATATACTTTGAGGTAAAATAAGGTAACTTAATATAACTCTGCTTACTTTTCACTGTATTTTAAATCTGTTTCAAAATAGTATTTACCTCGCACACTAGAAAAATAGATAGATATGTAAACAAAGGGAGATTAGTAAGCTGTTTTGAATGAAAATAATTTTTAATAGATATATTTCATATTTTCAAGGTTAGAATTTTAAGTTGTGAATTTTTAAGTTAATGTTAGTTGATTCTGCCAAATAAATAAATAAAAATAATAAAGTTTTGCTCATACAATTTGAATCTATTAGTAGAATAAAATATTTTTATGTATATTATTCTCGGAACTGTTTACAAGCACTTATTATTTTCCTTGAAGCTAGAAACTGCATATCGATTGGTATCTTTGTATGCAAATATTTTCTTACATATATTATTCTTAGAATTCTTCTTATTTATGTTCTTCTAAGAATAATAGGGAAGAAAAGGACTGATTTTTAATATTATAAAAATATGTTAAATATATTTTTTTCTGGCTTGTTTACATATATTAATACTGGTATAAATTTTGATTGAAATTCAAAACAGTGTAAGTCAAACCTGTTTCGCAAAAATATATTTAAATTTATTAGTATTGATTACTATAATTAATTTAGATAATCAATAATTTAAATATTAAGATAATTTATCATTAGCTTAGATCTGGTTAAATGGAAGATACTAAAAAACACAACTTCAAATTGGGTGCGCTGGTGGAGTTTGTTTTCCAGTTTATTATGGAGTTTTTTAGCTACGATATAATTTTGTTTAAAAATAATCGAAATTGTAGAAATTTGTGAAATTAATATATTTTGGAAATCTTTTGCATAGTCTTAATTATATTTAAAAAGGAAAAAAAGTCAGAGTAAATTAAAAAAAAATTATTTTAATCATTAAAATTTTTGTCATGTTACCTTATATCTATAGTTCAGAGAATAATATCTGAAATAGAATACATAAAGCAGATAAAAAAGTTTTTGAGATGAGTTTCCTAAATTTAGCTCTTAAGCGTTTCATAAAATGTGTATTGTGTTCATTCAAACAGATTTCACAAAGTTTCAGGCAAGTTAGTAACATATGCATTTTTGCCGGAAAAAAAGGAACAGATTACTGAAAAAAAGAAGGAAAAAAAAACACCACTTAGTAGTATTAATTTTCCTGCTATACACCTGGAGGATTTTAAAAGCCATTAAAATACCATTGCTTGAATGATTCTCAACAACAGGGACTTTTAAAAATTTTCATGATAAAAAAAATAATATTACTTTTCAATTTTAAACGCAAAATTAATTTTTCTAGATTATAAAACTTTTTTAATAACTTTTTTCAACTTTAAATTGATGCATTTCAAAATCCCCTCTAGGTAATTGCTTTAAATGTGGAGTATACATCTTGAGTAAATATTTAAATAATCTGTTTTTAAAAATAGAGTGGATTGTAAAATACTTACAATTTTATTAGTTTGAATAAAAAATGTTTTGGAAAAAAAAATCCTGGCATTTACTTGAGTAAATAGTTAAAAACCACAAAGTAAATTGTTAATAGATTCATTTCTTTTTAAAATTTACATCTCTGCTGCCTTTTTCAAGAATTATTTCTGAACTTAAATCAACGTCGTACAAACAATCTTTAAATTAATTATAATTTTATGAATGTTAAAAGGGAAATAGTTGTTAATATAATATTTAATATCTATGTTTCGAACATAGCAGTTCATATAAAAACTTCAAAGAATTGTGTTTAGTAGAAAAAATAGGGAAAGAAATTAGTCTCTATATTTAGACTTTAGTTATCAAAATTATATATATATATATATATATATATAATGTCAGATACTGGATATTTTCAAAATCTCTCCCACTTCCAAATTAAATTCAGTTAATTTCTTTTCCAATCTGGGTCTTTAGTTTAAGTTGTTTTTACACTCCCCATTTTTGAAGACATATTTTCTGCATTATAAGCATAGGGGAAAATTGAAAAAAAAATATTTGCATTATACAACAGACTTCTAAAATGTTTTAAGTTAACAGGAAAAGCTAAAGATTGAACCTTAATACTTTCATACGAAACTGAAGGGACTAAAATACTTTTTAGTGTTAAAAAAATCTCCAGTTACAGGATATTGCAAAAAAACCCATATATCAACAAAATTAAGTATATTAAAGTTTATTGTATTTACATAGATATGTATATATGCATATATTTAACAAAAATTAATGAAACAAAAAGAACTTTAAGAAATTTAATACAAAAATTTAATTTTTTTTTGAAAAATAAAACATTTATTGAGTTTTGAGGAAATAATCTGATATTTTTCTTTGAATTGTTTTTTAGCATCAAATTGTTCGATATCATCCATATTGCTATTCATTTCACCATTTGAGTGTGGGTCTATATAACTGTGCATATTTTTTATGACGTTCCTTATTTCGGATGATGTTGGAATAGGAGCTGAATTCGACGAAAGTGAATAATTTCATTTTCGTTGTTGGAATCGGCATCAATAATACTTTTTGAGCTTTGAACGTACTCCAAAATGTCTTTATCTGCCAATATTGGGGCTGCATGCACATTATCGAAATCTACTTCAATGAATTCTTCCGTTAATACAATATGACTTTTACGCATTTTGTTCATTCCTAGAAGGGAAATCTTTTTAGTGCCAAGATATTTTCATTTCGTGTTAAAAGAAAAAATGTGCATGAAAATGCATAATAGTTTGAAGGAAACGTTCTATTATTTCGTGTTAATTGATATTTCGTCTTAAGCCTTTTAGCGTTAAATGTATTCCACTGTATATTAAAAAATGAAGTTATACTCGTGGCTGAATAACGCTAAGAGATAGTGACGATTAGCCAAGCGATTAAGAAAATGATTTTCCAGTCTTGACTCACAACAACGTGTCATAATTGATGTGTCATAATATTGTGAAAATTCACTTCACTAATATTTGAAAGGGTTGGGATGGAGATTTACGAGAGAGTGATATGCATTTGTAGAAGCAGGAATTAGAGTTTTTATATCGAAAGTCCAGAAAGATTTTTGTCTTGGTCGAAAAATTCGAGAAGTTATCAAACTAATAATATGGTTAGTGATTTTTTTCAACTGTAAAATTGTCATAATCTTAAAAATAATTATTGATCTGCAGTTTCCAACCACGTGCAATTATTTGGAATAATACCTGAAAAAATATATAACTCTACAAATGTTCACATTGCAACAGGTAATGTCTTGGAAATTGAAAGGAATTTAATGATCTCTTTATAATTACAGTGGGTCACGTCAGTGAAATTGAAATTTGAAAAAAAATGAAGATTGGTAACTAAAAAAAGGCTCTTTTGTACCCAGGTATTGTCAAGTAAACTAAATGAACGTTTTTGTATGAAACCCGATAAAATTTCGGATTAAAATTGCAGGTAAATTTATATACCCAGCAGAACCAATAAGGCATCGTTTGTTAATCGAAATCTTTTACACTTTATTTATGTGTATTACATTTTTTTGTATTCCTTTATATATATTTCTTGACGAACAAATAATTATTTTCTTTGACAGTTTTAGAATAGTTTTCCTTAGCAAAACTGTGATAGCCAATTTTGAAAATTGTTAGGTTTTTTAAGTTTGTATGCTTACAGAAAATATTACGTTGCACAAAAAGCACAGACTTCTTTTATATCATTTTAAAGAAAATTGAATACTAAATTCAATACAAAAAACAAAATTCAAATATTAGCTATTCATAAAAAGCTATACTTCAATAACTATCTGTATAAATTAAATATTGATGACAGCCGTGAGAAATCATGCTTAGTGGGATTGCCTTTATTTATTATTAAAGCTTCACATCGATATTCCATTGTGCTGTGAAAATAGTTTTCAGCTCTTTCTCCGTTATTTTATGATGCCAGAAAAAATGATATCCTCTATTAGTTCATTTTTATTTCATGGGTTTCATTTGGACGAGTATTCAAAATGTGAGACAAGATTTCGACAGGATTGAGGTCAAGACTGTTTCCTGACCAGGACAACAATAGCATTTAGTCAAGAAGCAATGGCATCAAATTAAAGAGTAGATTGGACACCTAGAAAGAAACATGTGACGAGAAAGTGGTCTTTCCTATGTTGAATTTGAAGAGAGGTGATGGGGGGGGGGTTCAGTGACTACGTCTGGAGACTGAAAGTTTTCTTAAAGATATTAGAAAACAAATTTAATAAAAAACAAAGCTTGAAAAGGTCGAAGAAGGTGCACCACATGCGTTAATGACAAAAGAACAAAAATAGTATATCTCCGAGATAAAAGAATGTGATCAACGGTCATTGGAAGTTATTTGAATGATGCTGGTGTTTCTGTCAGTCGAAAAACAAGGATATTTATTTAGCAGGATAGCAGATAAGGATAGCAGATAAGGATAGCAGATATTTGACTAAGAGGTAGAATTCCACGAAAAAAACCTTATCTGACTTTACAGCAGCGCTAAAAAAGACTACAGTGTACAAATTTGTATTTTGTTAAACGTAACATTTTATCTTATAAGCATACAAAAAAAATACATAACAATTTTAAAATGCGTCCACAATTTTGGCCACCACTATATTTAAGAATCGTGTTCTAATGAAATAAATGTAAGCAATAAAATAAAAAAAAATGATAATACTTGTCTATGTAAAAAAAAATCAGTTGTTTTTCTCTTTATGTATAAAAAAAAATTCATGATGCTGCAATAAATTTATTTCGTACTATCGCAAAAATGGCAACGTTCTGGATAACTTGCTAAGTTGGCAATCCTGATTTCTCTTGTGTCTTCAGTACTGAATTGGCAACCATGTGCTTTGTTTCATGTAATGCACCAATAAATTTGCGCTAGTACATTAGTGCAAGCTCTTGCATAAAAATGATTGCCTGGATTTGAATTGTTGTGTGAGAAAGATGGAATTGTCTCATACGAAGAACTATGAACAATATCGAAATCTGAGGATTTTATAAATGAAGCGTTGGATGATGCAGCTTCATGATGAGTTTAACTGAAGAGATGCTCCAAGAACGAATTTTGCGAAAAAAAGAACAAATAAATAGCAACACATCAGGCATTCAAATTATAGTTTTAGAATTTAAGAATAGAGTATGAACAGTCGAGAGAATAATATGTAAAATAGGGGTTGGCTACCCCCTCCTTGTTAAAAATAAATTAATAATTAATTCTCTTAGTAATTTCTCAAATTTTTTTTTCTAAGAATGTATATTACTTTTGTATAAAAAAAGAAAAATAATTAATTAATACTGCCATACATTGATAGTACTTGAGAAAAGACAAATAAATGTAAATTAAACAACTATATGAATTGACGGGTAAAGAAAAAAATCATATTATAAAGGTAAATGAAATAATCAAGCTAGAAAAAAAAAGAACACACAGTCTTTACAAAAGGTGAAAAATTACTTTCAATTTACTTATATCTTTAGCAAAGGAGAAATTTGCTAGTTTGGAGGGGAGAAAATTTATTTTTTAATTTTCCGCATTGTATATTTAATAAGTTTTTATTAATTAAAGTCCTTTTTTCGTATGGACAGAAGTTGGATATTTTCTTAAAGAAAACCATATGTATTTTAGAAAAATGTCCACATCACATTAACTCATGTGAATTATGCACTTTATTAAATATTTATATCTGAAAAAGCAAAATAAAATCACATATCAGACACTGCCATCAGCTATTCTTGCATAATTAATTTATATAATCAATTTTTTTTTCAAAAATAATTAAGTCTATAAATAATGTTTGTAAAAGGGGGAAAACTAGACAAAGGTTAGATGCTAATTTTCTATCAAGAAGACAGGGAAAAACTCTCGTTACTGGATATAAGACATAAATTAGAGATGTATAATTTGTGGTAACTGAATTCGCAACTCTTTAATTAACGAACACTTCAAATTATATAATAAACGACCTAACACGTATATATCTTAATGAAAGCGTTATGAATTTAAAAAAAAAATACTGAAATTATACTTAATTTTTTTTCAAATCATTGAATAGTTAAAAACATTTAAAGAAACTTATGCAAAAGTAATAATTTAATTATTACAATATTGGTTTGCATCATTGAGAACTTTCAACATTTTAATTGCAGCATAAACGTAGGTGAGCCAGAAGCTGGTGTCGTTTCAGTTGAATTGCGGGTTTGAGTCCTGATGCAATCCCTACACTCCATTCAAGAACGTTCATGTTAAATATTTTGAGACTCAAAGTCTTCACGTTGGTGTGGTATGAAAATTAGGAGAGCGTAGAGCAAATTAAGTGCTTGTCCCTAATACACTTAAGAGGACTCGGTTCCCCACAAATGACCAAAGTATCGTTTTTTAAAATTTTTATTTAGTCATACTTTTCGCGTTACTTTCGTTTGTTTGATATATCGTTTGTGTAAGTTAGTAAGTTAGAAGTTGGAAAAAATTTCGATTGAAAAATAAAAACAAGCACATTAGACAATTCGACCACACTCCCTTTTTAGATAAAAAAAAGTTAGGAAAAGCTTTTTGTTAAAAAAATTATTTTAAAAAGAGTAATAATAACTATAAAAAATGAAAGTGTTATGTATAAGCAGGATAATTCTGAGGCATTATATTAATGCAATTTTTTTCTGTATGAAATGTATGCATGTAAAATTTTTGATTTAAGGTATTTTATATTAATAATTCCATAATTTCAGTTCTTGTTCCACATATTTTTTCATAGAAATATAATATTTCAATATTATGTGAAGAAAAAGATTAAAATTTCTTTTATGACAGAATTTTTTTTAACATTTCCTTGAATTTTCTTGTGCAACTAATATACTCTCTGAAAATTGATTATTTATGAAAAAAATATAAGTTCAAATAACATGAAATTACAATTATTTTAAAAACAAATACATAGCTTGTGTCATCTAGTGTCTTAAGCTGGTATTTAAGTTTATTTAAGCTCCTCATATAGTTATTTTTTCAGTGTTATAAACTTTAAAGCGGTTTTTCTCAGTTTGTCTTTTTTGATATATTAGTGCATTCAAAATGCTACTCCTACCACAATTATTTACCAATCAATTCTTTTTTTTGCCTGCGTGTTATATACATAACGCATGTAACAAAATTAGGAATTGATTTTGCTGAAAACCGAATGCTATTTTTTAAATAAAAAAATAATATGTAGGAGATTTTGGTTTTTTCGTTGAGTTTTAGCATGCATATCAACATGTAATTTTTTTCCTTAAAACTAATTAAGTTATTGTAAAATCTATTTCTAAAGTTGTTTAAAATATCGTTAAGAATAAAGCAAAACAAATTCCAGGTCAAAAAATTAATAATTACAAATGTGTAAGATTTTCAAGTTGTTCAAATTTCCTTAAAAATTTTGAATTTTTAAAATCGTATGAATAATATGCGCACAATTTCATATCGTATCAATTTATTGAATAGAAACATTATATGAATTGATAAAATATGATTTTTAAATACATAAAATAAAAATTGTTCAGTGGGTACCGAGTCCTCTTAATCGTGACTCAATAGTCCTTCAACAGTAGTTCTTGGGTTATTTCTAATAACTAAAAAATAACCAATTCTATAGTATCGTAATAAATATTTTACTAAATGAACAATATCTTTAACAAATTTTTATTTATAATAAATAATACGCTGCCGTACTTATATATAATTATTATATATCAATACGTTTAATATTGCTACTAAGACCGGGTTAGTGGATTTTTTGCTATCAGTTTAAATAGTAAGATAGTTCTTTAAGATCGATGCAAATTTATTGCCGAAAAACAATCCTTAAATATACAGGATACAGCCATATAATTCACGCTGTAAGTTCCAGAAGGTTTCCACACCTTCTCCAGTGCTCAGACACAAGTATCAATGTCTATAAGTACAAATACAAAAAGTTTATTCGCAAGCAACTACGTGCTAGTGAACTCTTCAACATCCAAAGTAATATTGACTCAGTTTCAGGGAGCTACTGTTATGTATGGTCTGCGTGACTGCCTTCTAGCATTTTCTAGAAGCATCCACTTAAATCAGATCGCTATGTTAATTGATTTCTCTAATAATTCCAAGAAGCATTCATATGATAGCCAAGTCGCCAAATGAGGCCAACTTGGCTGCATCACTAATATGTTGCCAAGTTTCTACGGAAAAGCCATAATAATGTAAATGATGGTGTTGCTAGCGAATATTACAATTTTATCATAAAATAAATATAACAGAAAGTAATATTAACCATACAGATATTATTTACTCTATTTTAAGTATTAACTGCACAAACTTCGTAACAATATGTATTAATTATAAAATGTATGTTTAGAATTTCCAAAAAAAGGAAAAGATTGTTTTCAAGTATAATCTGAATTTTTTGAAGAAGTTCACTATGAATTTTAGTTTGTAAAATATCGCAGTTTTAAAATGTTAAAATGTGATTCAATTTGTGTAATAATCAGTCATGACGAAAAATAATTTATTAGTATCTTAAGAAAACTTAGTAGTAGACTTGTATTTTTTAACGAATTTGATTTTTTTCCCTTTCAAAACATTATACAGTTTCTTACATCAGTACTTTATTGTAATGTTTGGATAAGAATGCTCTACTTCTAATTTAATTTCTTTATTTGTCACTATATTTGTAAATTTAAATAAGATATAATAGTAAAGGAACGACAATGTGACTGATTTTCCTGCACCTTAATTCTTAAAATAAAATTATTATACAACACTTTAAATTTTACGAACTTTTCATGGTAATAGCAATAATCTCAGCTTGCAAAAGTACTCTTCTAGATAAATATAAAACCAAGTAAGATATTTCAATAACTTTGCAGTTACTGTAATCAAGAAAGCGAGAAAAGTTCAAATAACCAATATATTATTTATATCTAAAGATGATTCTCATACTTAGACTTCAGAATCGTCAACGCTAATGATCTCGAGTTTTTCAGTGCTATAATTAATTTTATGGATCAAATGAGACCCGTAGTCGGGAGCCTATCCAGAACAGAGTTTCAAATAGAAATGATGAGCAATAAATATACCAGATTCTTTTATTGATTGACTTGCAGTCCTTTTTTTAGCACGTTTTCCTATTGTTTTCGCATTTTATAGATTTTAACTAATTAGTATTTTAAAATATACAAAAAAGGAACATATATGATTTTTTTTAAAGTATTTATACTGAATACAGACAATTTGTGTTGGAAGAAATAGATTATGGAAAGGGAATGAGTTTAAAATAATAAACTCCATTTATACGCAAATCCCCAAAAGCTAAGGCAGAAGAGAGTAATAAGTTTTCGAGAAATAAGTTTTGAAACTATATAAGTAAAGAAAAAAGGTTAAACTACAAATTTTTTGTATATTCATTTATGTAAACTGCTGGCCACCGTAAATGCAACACCCTGAAGGAAGCACGCAAACAACATGAAATTTACAACATGCATTAGCGGAGGTAAAATATATGCAAATGATTAGAATTTCAGCGCAGACACACATCATGCACGCCTGTGGCACAACCGCAAAGCGCCATTTAAGGCTTGGAGATTTCGACGATTTCAAGTCCAGCAATTGTGTTTTTCTTGTGGTTTTTTTCAAAAAATGATCAGTTATGTCTCGTAGAAAACAATGATAAACTTTTGATCAAGTATCCGAGTTCGACAGAGGAAGGATAGTGGCCTACCAAGATTGTGGATTACCTTTCAGGGAAATCGGTAGACGTGTTGGACGAAACCAAACAACTGTAATGCGGGTGTGTGACCGGTGGATGCAGGAGGGTACGACGGACCGACGTGGTCGATCGCATCCACCTCAGTGCACCACTTCACGTGAGGATAGGAAAATTGTGAGCATGGCAGTGACGGATCGCTCAGTCACATCACGAACCACAGCACAGCACATTGAGTCTGTAACGCATCATTCAGTGTCTGCGTGTACCATTCGACGCCGTGTACAGCAAAGTGGTCTGTCGACAAGACGGACTACCCCTACTTGGTCTACCTTTGACGCAGAACCACAGATGTCTCCGCCGTCAATAGTGCGATAAAAGAAGGATGTGGGCGGCAGAATGGAATGAAGTTGTCTTTACTGACGAGTCCCGCATCTGTCTGCAACACCACGATGGTCGGATTCCAGTCTGGAGACACCGTGGAGAGAGGATGCTGAACAGCTGCGTTATGCACCACCACACTGGTCCTGCACCGGGTATTATGGTATGGGGCGGTATTGGATATCACTCTCGCACTCCTCTAGTACGCATTGCCGGTACTTTAAACAGCCAGCGCTACATCTCCGAGGTGTTGGAGCCAGTTGTCCTTCCTTACCTTCAGGGCTTGGCCACAGCCATATTTCAACAAGATAATGCGCGACCACACGTGGCACGCATTGTCCAAAGGTTCTTCGTCAATCACCAGATTGAATTGCTTCCTTGGCTGGCTCGCTCTCCGGATCTTTCGCCGATAGAAAACATGTGGTCCATGGTTGCTCAACGATTGACACAGATTACACCCACAGCTGCCACACCTGATAAATTTTGGCAACGTGTGGACGCTGCTTAGTCTGCTGTACCCCAAGAACACATCCAGAGTCTCTTTGAATCAATGCCGAGGCGTGTGACAGCGGTGATCTCCAACAATGGCGGCTATTCTGGCTACTTTTTCTGGCAGGAACCACACTTCACAGAAGTCTATAAATTTAATCATTTGATACATGGTCAACAAGTTATCTACAAAATAAATTTTGTTGTGCTATCCCTTGTCTTTCTTGGTGTTGCATTTACGGTGGCCAGCAGTGTAGTTTTGTCAGTGGCGTAACGAAGAATATATAAGACCGCCCCGCCCCCGCAAACTCAAGTCTTGGGCCCCAAGCCATTATACGTTCATAGTGTCAGTCAAGCTTTGGGCTTCCTGGAGTCCCTGCCCCCCCTGCAATGCGGGGCTGTACGCTACGCCACTGAGTTTTGTATACATTTTACTGATCTTAATGATTTACAAATGAAAAAGTAGTAACAAAAAACATTATTCGGGAAAAAATTTAACTTCATTATTTCAATATTTTTACAAATATTGATATTTTTTGTATATTTTTTTCACCAATATCTTTACAAAGTCTGCTTTGGTGGCTTAAAGGTAGCATTGAAGATTTGCAATGCATGCAAAGGTTAAGTTGCTAAAATGCAGTCCCATGGAAAAAATATTTTTACAAAATAATAAAATAAAATAGGTTTTATTAAGAGTACGCCTTCACACATCAATAATGTGCATCAGGTTTATTAATATGATTAAGTTGTCGGATATATGTGCCAGTTGTGAAGACCAATGGCTGATCTCACATGAACAGATTAAGTGCTACTTATGGATATACTTCTACAACTGCTCTGCTAAGATGGCTCTATGGACAGTTCTTGGATTTAGGCCAAGAGATGGTCATTCACATAATACCCTGATAATTAAGATATATATCTCTAATCATAACAGAAATTTATGGGGCTAATTATATTATTGTTCATCAGAATTTTTAAAATTAAACCAAATAGTAGCAGAATAAGATCTCAGATACTTATCAAGAGTTTCGTCAAGAAACATTTGACTATTCATAGTGTCTCTATCTAATGCATGTAAACCTGCAATTCGGTGTAGACTACCAAAGAGATTTCAAGCCCTTCAATGACTACCCGCTGTATTTGATTTGATTTTATAATATATATCTCCTTTTTTTGAAAAAACAAAACACCAGGGTTATTAGTGACGGGCTTCAATGTCAAACGATGAAGATGACATTTCAGCTGGTACCCTACCCCCTTTCCTTACTTTCCCACCAAGCCAACGGAAACCTTTAAGCCTTGAGAGATATAACGTGCAGCAGCCCCTCAGTACGGTGGATCATCAATGATACTAGATCTGGAGCCCGTATATCAACAATGCCGACCATGACCACACGAGTCTACGGTCATTACATCCATTGTAAGCACATCTTTCAGAAAGAACACAACGAGAATCATTTTCTAAAGGGAATCTAGATACTCAATTATAAAAGATTCAACTTTGTTCTATTAGAATCTCCTCTAGTTCAAATTCATCGAAAATTTTCTATATTCAATATTTTCGGTTTAGTGGGACAAATCCAGTTGGTTTCTTTGCATTTAAACCTTCATTGTGTGGTTTAGTGGGACAAATCCAGTTGGTTTTGTTGCATTTAAACCTTCATTGTGAAACTTCTTTGGGCTGTTGTAGTCGAAATTATTGTTTTTGTTGTGATAAAAATATTGCTACAAGAAATTAAGGTATGATAACGTTCCTGTTTATTTGAGCAGAAAGAGATTCTCCAGGAAATGTTGAAACATGAAGATAAACTAAAAGAGATATCCTTGAAAGTGAATTTTTATATCAGAACTTATTCTAAACTCTATAAAATGCATTAAATTATTTGATTCTATTAAATAATTTCTAAAAATAGATCATTTTCTATTCAACCAAAGGCAGTAGTCGGACAACACTATAAAAGGCTTTAAATTATTTGATTCTATTAAATTGTAATAGGTCGTTTTCTATCCAACCAAGTACAATTCACCTTATAGAGTCAGGTATAGTCAAAATATTAATGACATGTCAATAATATTTTGAATCCAAGAGTCTGATATTCATCGAGCAATTTTCGAAAATCTGTGAAATTTCAGATTATTTTTAAGGAGTATACTTATGTAATAAAGTCGTTTATTCTCCCTAAAGGTAGGGAGATAGGTATTAAAGTTTTTATTAGCAATGTTAACGTGACGAATAATCTTTCATAAATTATCATTTCAGTAAATTTATCAAGGATATTTTCTAAGCCTGCCTTAAAATTCCTGTTTTACCTTAGCACTTGGAAGTTTCTGCATTTCACTTTGAGGTGATATATCTGGAATACAAAGTTTCTTATTTTCGATAGTGACTTGAGGGTATTAAATTAGTTAACGTTTAGAGTTGTAGCTTTAAATGCTTCTTTTTTCGTAAAAATAATGAAATAGATTCACTATTTAATAGAAAATATCACACACACTTGAAAGAAAGTTTTTAAAACGAGATAATAGATAATATTTTACCTATTTATCGTACATATGGATTTTAACTTTTTCATTTCCATGGCAAGGTGGATATACAATAAAAAATATAAAGGTGGTAAAAGGTCAAAGACAGCTAAAAACACAGATTAAAAAAAGAAAAATAAATTTATCGAAGTCATTGCCTTAAAAGCTCTCTTTTTTTGCCAATAGAGCACCTTTTTCAAATCACCATGGAGTGTCTTACAACAATGAAGGTGGTCTCTATTCATTTGATCTGTAGAAGTGTATGTAGGATATCTAGGATTAAAAAAATCCAATAAGATGGAGATGCTCCGCCAAGTAGTCATGTCCAATCAGGAGCCGGAACTGAGCTACCGCTTCCCTATGAGGACTGCTGGGAATGACCAACAGATCCTCAACTGTCCAGCATTTTATATTTATATTATCATAAATTTGGGATTTAAAATTTTGTTATCACTTATTTGATAGAAAAATAGCTTCGAGAAAGAGGAGGTTGAAGGTAGCCACAAGCCCTTTTTTGCAAGGAAATCAGCCTGCTCATTCCTCAAAATGCCAGTATGGCCAGGAATCCAATTGGAAATACACGCTTCGTTTTAATGGTTAGCTCCCAAAGATAATGACAACATTGGGCATTTTCCCGGATGATGGAGGTTGCGATGAGCTAATGGCTTGTATTGCCGCTTGGCAGTAAAAAAAAGAATTAATACCTGATAAAGCTATATATATCCTCACAAAAATCATCAAGCATTTTAAGGAAATCCAGATAGCATCCACCTCTCCATCTAAAGGTGACTTAACTGCAATTTTACATTTATTAAGAATTTAAAATACTCTAAGCATCATTAATTATATTTTATTAGTTTACTTAGTAATTACTTTATTTATGACTTTCTAACTTATCTCTTAATGTTTGTGTATTTTAATTTTCTAAAATGATTAATTGAATACATTAATTATTTTTTTTACTGATACTTAAGAAATTAATTATAAAAAATAAGTCTTAAGAAACATTATTTATCAAAGAAAAGGAATCCATTGAAATGTAAATTGTTTTATTTGTAAGAAATGAAAATCACAAGCCTTATTAAGACGAAAAATAAAAAAGACTCATGAATATTAAAATGGATTCGGAAAGGAAATGTCTCTCATTACGGCTAATTGCAAAACAATAAGGAAAAAAGTGGAGAAAAAAAATAATTATTTGCTATTTATAGGAAGGACAAAGGGTAAAGTTACATGTTAACAATTAAAGAAAGAAATGCTAACTTTTATTGCATAATAGTTTTTGCTCTTTCGTCTGAAATTAAATTTCTAATATTAATTGTACGTGATTAGCATGAAAAAAAAATTCCCTTTTTATGTGCAGACGTTAAGAAGTCTTAAAACTTATTGACGCAGTTAAAAAATATATAAAATAATTTCAAATAGGTATAATTTAATTTTTTTATGAAATCTCTCTTATTAAATCTGATTTTCTATTACCACTAAAAGGGATAACTTCAGTGCAAAAATCAAATAAAAACAAAGTAAACGGCATAAAAAAACTAACAAAGTCAGTGAGAGAAATCAGTAGCATATTTTGAACACTTATTAAAATACATCACGAAAGGTGATTATAATAAAAAAATATCTCTTTTAAAGAATGTTGTCCAGGCTTATTATTCACTATTGGTTTTGGGAATTCATAAACTACCTTTGTTCAAGAAAAATTTGAATAAATTACATCAAATATAATTCAACTTTTTTACAAGTGATGATGTTCGATTTACGAAGTTGTTGTTACTAACGCCACCTGATCAACGGTGTTGGAACGAGGCCCTCAGAATTCATTGTGGCAAAGGGCTAGTTTTACGCTGTCGTTAACCGTAGCTTTGAGCACCATGCAGGGGACAGTACGATTTGGCTGAGTTCCATCCCAATTTTGAGGGAGAACACCCTGGGGAATGGTCAGCGACCTCCCACCTCTCTTCCCCTTCAACCAACCTCACAAACAACGCACAGCAGTCAGTGTCACTAACCACTATATCGAATGGGTAGCACGAAGTTTCTAGAGACATGAGATAAAAAATTCACATATATAATGTGATAAATAATAAATATTGAGGTGTTTTTTTGTTGTTACTTATGAAACAAGTCACTTCAGAAAATAGTACTTTTTGCAAAATTCAGCTGTATTTTTTTTATTAGAGGATTAAATACATCTTATTACTAAATTTTATATAATTTTTGTTTTCAGTGTTTTATATTATAGCGAAGGTTTAACATTTTTAGAAATCAAATAACAATATATATATGATCAGATTGGTGTTTAAGTTTCAACAATGCTAAAAATCAGTGCAGAATTATTGTCATTTGGAATATATATACATATACGTATACAATGGGCTCAATTCACGTGACGTCATAGTCACATGATAAGGATAACCACGTGATTCTAGCCAATAAGCTCAAAAACTCATGTAACGCTATATTTACAAGATAAAACCTATCTTGTGCTTTCAGCTAATCAGTTTATGCCCCTTGTTGTTGCCATCTTTTGCTCCTAACATAAACTTTCTCTTAAAAATTACATATGTATACACAATGTATTTTACTTAAAAGCACATGTATAAATTAAAATTTTTTTATTGATTTAAAAAAATGAATACATTTCTTTATAACACACACATTAAAAATCCCGCCCCCCCCCCAATTATAAATTTTGTAATTTTATTTAATGGTAAATTTTACAAATAAAACAAGTACGATTAGTTTAATATCTGTTTGGAATTCAATGGAGAACACGTGTTTGTCTTTATCATGTGACCATTATGAATTGAGCCCATTGTTAGACTAAAGGATTTGGAAATCAAAATCAAGTGACTTGTGAGTGGATCTGCTGTTTTCAAATATTAAATTACCTACTCCAAATTTTTACTTTTGTTTGATATTTCTGAAAACTTTAGTTGAAAAATCTTTAGACCAGTTTGTATGACAAATTAAATCAAACGATTAATTTTAGATACTGATTTAAGGAGAGATGTAAAATATAAAATTATGTTTATGATGAGAAAAAGAATTAAAAAGACTACAATAAAAACATCGAATTTTCATTAAATAGTATTTTAAATTAAGTCAGTTTAATTAAAATTTTTGAAAAACATAAAAAAATGAATTTTATTACTCCGTTTTTTTAAAATTTAATATGAACTTCAGCATAGTGTTAATTTTTTGAGCATAATTGCATCATATATGAAACAAAACACTTATATTTTAGTTGCTAATTAAAAATTAGGTTTATTCTTTTGTAGAAAGTCAAGTAGTTTATAGTTATCTAGAAGGTAATATCATAAAATGTGAGAACTAATACATTTATTTAAAATACTTTTAGCTCTAAATCCGGATGTACCAATTTTACCAGTAAAAAGAAGTGAGGGGATACGGTCGTTCAAAACGTTCAGACAAAAATAATAAATGAGGAAGACTTTATTACATTCATCGAGACTCAGGTCCATTATTTTAATGGTCAACATTGCCAAGTAAGCTAGACATTCTAGAAATATGGAATTCCCCATTACTTTTTCAAAGCAGTACAAGAGCATTATGCCGATTCAATGGATACAGAAACAATCAAACTTAACTTTTAAAGATTAAAGAGTTTTTGAAATATATCGAGAATGGTTTAGTGCTTAAATCATAACGCAAACTTTCACATCAGCTGAAAGAATATTTCCTCATTCTTTTTTTAAAAAAATGATAGTCTATATATTGTGTACTTTAATATGAAAAGTCAAGGTCTGTACATCGAAGCTAGTAATAATTGCGTTTTTTGTCACAGTATTCTCTTCACTGACTTCAGAAAAGTTGATTGCAATCAGATGTCAATTATCCTAATGAATTTGAGTAATTTGTAGGTCTCTAAATTCATCCGCTCTCTATCATTTTCCTTAGTGTTCAGAGTGTAGAGAACATATCGATTTCTGAAGATAAACTGTTATTATCCATCCCAAACGCTTTACCAGCTGCTGAACAAGCTTCTTTGATTAGGTCATTACAGATCGAGTTGTTCTTCATTGAAGCAATCAATAATGTTTCCCTTTGACATAGTAAAGTCAGATGGATTTTTGAAAACGTGATTTGAGGTAATCAGTTGGTTTTCTAGTAAAAGGTAATAAAAAGTTCTTAAGCGAAAGTTGTTATCTTTATCAAAATCAGAGTGAATACGTCTACATTATGTTTCTGTGGAAATGATCTTTCAAAACTGTGACTTTCACCAAAAATAAATACTTCTAATCAAAGTTTTGTGAATTTATTTTCATTTTTAAAATCAATGACAGACTTTATTACATTATTAACATTAAAAACTACTACGTTAACTGATATTTTTTGCTTTTGTATGTATTTTGAAATAAGATTCTTCAGTTCAAAAAATTGTTTTATGATATTTAGTACAAGGACAAACTCAAACATTGTGATAACCACTTCCAAAATGATAACATCTTTACTACTTTTTGGTCTATGAAAAATTTCTGTAAAGCCAAATTATAATACATATATCGAATGTAAAAGTAACAGTTCCTTAAAATGTACTAAAAAGTTCTTTCTAACTCTAAAAGTCGTATGAGCACAATTATTTTTTTTAGTGCAATTAATTTCAACCATCTTCTAAATATTAAATGAAATCTGTGAACTAAATTCCATTTATCTCTTTATGCCCATTTTTTTCTTCTGCGCTGAATCCAAAAACGTTTAGCAATATGTAAATGTTGGTTTCTGTTTTCATATTATCGATGTAATTATATTTGAGATTTATATTCCATAAATATATATCCGTAAATTTACAATAATTATAGACTCAAATTTCTTTTAATTATATTTTATTCACTTGTTTCTAATACTTTTAACTGTTTTACGCAATTAATAATTATATGAGAATAAATTATATATAAATAGTTAATATTTTGTTAATACTATAATATAATAGTTTACTACATATTTCATTTCATAAATTTCAATAGAAAATTCCACCTTTGAAACAAAGCAATGTAAACACTTCAGATCTATATGATCACTTTTATAAAATATTTATCTGTATCTCCAAATAAAAAAAATTATCGTTGCAGACGATATTGCTTGAATAAAAGTGCTATCTAAAATTTTGACTAATTCATTCCAACACAAATATCATGCTATAAAATATTTCGTTTGCTGAATTTTAAAATGTTAATGAAATCTTTACTTAAATAAATGGATTAAATACAAAACTGATTATCTGATGAAAGCTTAATGACAAATTTATGTTTGAGAATGTACAAGAAAACATTTAAGGTATCCGACTGCGTTCGGAATCATGATTTGACAAAAGTGTACAAACGAATATTTTTTTTAACATTTAATGGGTGTTAGATTAGAATACACGTATAACACTGTTTCAAAAATATTATTACAATAAAAGTTATTTAAATGTGATATTTTGGCAAAAAGTAAACGTAGAATTACCTATTTTCAAAACACTCTTCTATGAAAAATATTTCTAAAATAATAATATTTTGCCTATACATAGCTCAGATCTCTGTACAGGACCTGAACTAAGATTTTTGAGATATATAATTTTGAAGTGGATTTATCTATATCTTAAAACATCACAGTAAAAAAATAGTAAAAAAGCATCGGTTATTATTTCAAATGATAGTAACTCAAAAAATAATTTGAATTTTTCAAAAATTCTTGTTCAGGACCTCTAGAGAGGTCTCAGCTATATATATAGGTTAAGTATTATTACTATATAAGCATTTTTCATAAAAAGAGAATGTTTTGAAAGTAGGTAATTCTATGTTTGTCTTTCACCAAAATATTTCATTTAAATATTTTTTATTGTAACAATATCCTGAAAACAATTTTATACGTCTATTCTAATCTAAGTGAAGCTAAATATTAAAATAATATGCGTTAGTACGCTTTTGCTAAGTCACGGTTCCGAACGTAGTCGGATACTTTAATGAGATTTTTAAACAGTGAATTTCATTTTTCATATTCATGAGAAAGCAGATATTTGTAGAAAAAAAAGGGGGCCAATATACTTCTAGATAATATGTATTTCATTGAAAAATAAGTTATTTAATCACGGGTGGTAATATGTAGTTCAATTAATGCGTTATTATATTATTAAATACTATAGTAGATTTTTAGGCTCCACAGCAATAAATTAAATTAAAAATGAAAATATGTTAATAAGAATTATTATAAGACCACGTTCCCATTATTGTTTTTTTATCGAACTAGAATATGCATTAACTCATAGCACAATAGATATTAAATGATTTAAAGAATTTTAACGGAATATTTTCTTAATGAGAGTACAAATAATTTAAGAAAAGACTCTTGCATAAAACATCGGTAGATTTTCGTTAACAGCGGATATCATTTCCAAAGTGCTTTTATTTTTAGCCCTTGCAGAAGAAATACAGTTCCTGGCAACCTAATCAATTCCAATGATGTAGTGATGCGAGTAGTTCGACAAGAAAACCCAAATAAGGGTGATGCTAACATGTTCTAATTTATTGACTCTCGTTCCAACTACCTTGCTGTTCCTCTATCGGGCCCTTCTTTGTGTAGAGTAACATATTCATTCTCTTGTAGGAAGCAGTTCATCATTTAAGAAGTACGCGATAAAACATCATGTTCGGTGATAATAAATAATTAATTTTCCTTGAGACTGTCGATGTATTTTGTGATGAATGTTGATATTTTCCCGAACAGGATAAAAAGTATTTGATGAAATATGAAGGTCGTAAATGTTCTGTTTTATTCATTTTGAATCATATTCAAATATTAACAAGGTAAATCAAGGTTTTGGAACTTGAATTATAATGTTTAGATTTAAACTATCAATTTAAAGCGTTATTTATCTGAAGAGTCTCGTAACGGCTGTCAGCTATCGTTCATTATGTTTTTCTTTGTGAATCATTATTTTACAAAAATTATAACATCATAAAAGAATCTTAGAAATTAAATGAAACACGTAGGATGTACAAAACGATTTTCCACTGGTTAAAACTACAAAGTGATCACGCATGTGGGAACTGAAAAATATTCTCTACATTTCTAAGTGATCTATGGAAAAAAAACAGTGTAAAGTGTATATTGTCATTTGATTGCTATAAATTATTAATTAGACTTCAACATGCTTCGTTAAACACGCACAGTGCCATACGTGCAACTAATGGATTTCGAACGTACTACATGTTCGATACTCGTAAAGGTGGATTTTGAAATCGTGAAAACGCCTTTGGGACATAATGCCTTAACCGTGTTACGTGTGTTGAAGATGTAGAACTTGGACTATATGCACGACAGACGCTTTGACTACCTTAGCCTTCTTGTATATTGGTACAACATTGTTGCACGTCTACAGATTTGCCATCGTGTGCTGGTATGGATTACGACATCTGCTGTTCCATTAACAAGGTAAAAGAATTTGTCTTCTCAGGATTACGTTGCAGTTGAGCACCAACGCTTCAGGCCACCAAACACTCATCTTAGCATACACATACTCTCTAATACATTCTTCTACAGTTTGAATTATAATGATGAGTGCCTGTTCTCGGACGCTACTGAAATGAACGTCTCTCCTGTGTGTCTTATACATCTCCATACGGGGGAAAATTGTATTACTATTAGTTGAACTTTATTTTTATTAAAATTCTTGATTTATTTGTTAGTTTTCAAAGAGAAGTAACTGTATAAAACGCGTTTCAAAAATTTCGTAATGGGAACTGGAAGAAAAATTTCCTTTTTATCAACTACATTAAAAAGTTTGTTTTTTACAATTTGCATTTTTTTATACCTTATTAATTGTCATTATTTGCTCCATGAAAACTCAGGTTCTTTAAAGCTATCTTACAATTATAGAAAGTAAAAACAGAGAAAGAGAGAGAGAGAGAGAGAGTGTGTTAGGTATGTATTTTGTATTAATACTGGATAACTTCTGAATTTGTAAAAAAATTCAGTTGACCCAAAATATTTTCCTAATGAGAAGTAAACTAAACCTAGCCTCTGTTTAACTTTAATGGAACAATTAAGCAACCAAGAAACATAATACGATTATGTAAATGAAACATTTTGATTTGGGAAATTGAATGTTGTTCTTAGTCAAGCTTGTCATATTAAAGCTAAATCCACACACAGCTGCAAAGGTGGCTGGTGATATTTCTCTATGATAGATTTTTCGATTCAAAACACCTATCTATTTTATTATTTGTTATATACTAAGACAGAAAACATTCATTTACATAAATTCTTTACATTATAGCATATACACATTTTAAAAATAATCGAGAGTTTTTTGATAGTAGAATAAATAGAAAATAATGCAATTTAAATGAGACAACGAAAGAATTGAAAATAAGTTGAGACTGAAAATGTATATTTTAAAAGGTGTTATAGACATTTTTTTTAATTAATGTGTTAGTATACACAGCAAAGCTTATTTAATTTTATGAACAGAAATATATGAAAAATTCGTTTAACTCATGAAATTTTAGTTCTAAGTAAATCAGAGAGCCCCACTCTAAAACTGCATAATGATTATCAGTGATGAAAAAATTAGTTTTTAAGTTTTCTCTGGTGGGAATGTTAGGATGAATACTATTCTTATTAACGAAAGCATTAGGTAGTCTACATATACAGCTTTTCTGTGGAGAGTGATGTACAGAAATTTTAACCTCTTTGTTCCTAAGGGATTACCAAACATTTTAAAATAAAACTGACACAGATAATTCAAATATTGGCTGTAATTTAAAAATGACAGATATTCCTAAAATATAAATGGTATTAAAATAAATACATTTATATATACATATATATATATATATATATATATATATAGCAGTAAATAATTCAAAAGAAGACTAATAAATCCCAAGCATCCTAAGATCAGACCGGAAGAACCAAGAACATGGAACCATGACAAACCAAAAAGAAATGTATCTAGAGGGGAAAACTATTATGATTTCTCGAGCTGTCACTGGTTTAGGACAGTGAAACAGGATTAAACATTGTTTTGTGAGATCTCAACCTTCTCCTGCAGCAGAAATTGTTTCTACATAATAGCTTCCAGTATATATATATATATATATATATATATATATATATATAGAGAGAGAGAGAGAGAGAGAGAGAGAGAAAAGAATTTAACCTTATATTTTCCAAAGCTCAGGAGGATTAATTTTCAGAATTCCCTGTCAATATAAACTTCATTTAAAAGTTTTAAATCTGTGTACGCTTGTTAATTTCACTTACATTATACACAAAAACAACTTGCATTTTTATTTTCACTTTTTATAAAAAAAATCGCTTTAATGGAACTTTTATATGTATATAATATTATTTTTCAATACTTCCGAAGAGAAACATTTGAAAGATCTCTTTATGTAACATTAAATTAAACAAAAATATATGTTTTGATAGAAAAAAATTGTATCAGAAAACCCCAATACACATTTTATAAGTAATAATTCATTTTACTGAATACAATTTATATTCCGATACAGTTTGGGGATCGTATATTTGCAAATTAAATCTCAAATTCTGAAGATAACTTGCTTTTCAATATTGTTAACAATGACTTATCACAAAGACTCGTAATTAAATTGTGTTCCGTTACGCCTTTTCATTCGAATGTTCTGTCGATTAGATAAGAGTTGTTGGAATACGACAATACATGGTTGCTGAGAAATATCAATGAAATTGTTCAATAAACGTATAAACTGCGGCCTAGATACACGGACATAGAAATTACGAAGGAATTATAGATTTCTAGTACTTGTTAATCAAATAGTTATTGATATTACAGATAGATTTAAGAATGCAGTTTTATGTTCGTTGATATTTATTAGTTTTGTTTTGCTTCTAAGTGCTTAGAATATAAAAAAAAATCTATAACATTAAATATGTATCTGCAACATTAAATAGTTTAAAAATATTTCAGTTTAAAATCAGAACTGTTTAAATTTAAACAATTTCTTAAAACTTAATACAGTTCAAATTTAATACTGTTTAAAATTCAGTTTGAAAAAATTAAGGGTAGTAAAAATTTTAGTTTGAAATTCAAGAACGTTACAAAGAATATTTTTATAAACTGACAATTAGAACATTATTTTTGTTTCTTGATTCACCACAACCTATTTAGATGTGTAATATTAAAAAATGTTTGTGAATTAAAGTTTCACGTGCAGTTTCATAAAAAGATATCGGATCAAGTTCAAAAATATACACAGTTAAGAATTAGTTGTTAAAATTATGATATAAATTAAAGAATCACTAGCTTTCCTTCTCTGAATTAATTTTCTCTAATACAAGCAGAAACGAACAAATTTGTTATGGAGACACATTAAATCCTATTGAAAACAATATATTCGTTTTTTTTTTAAAAAAAAATCAAAATAGGTATTTTTTTAAAAAAAATATGTACATATGAATCACTTTTTGTAAATTTTGTTTGATGCTAAATTAGGTAAATTAATGCACATGAATTTGACTCATGTTATTAATTAAAAACAGTAACATACTACATAAAACAAATTGCAGACATCAATCAATAATTTTATTCTTAAAACATAAATAAGTAACGTTATACATTTGTTAGTTTTAAAACTTTGTGCCGGATCTATACGCGTCCTTCAACTAATCCCCTTGGGAAACCTTTGGGCTATCAATTGAAATCAATCACAACCAATCCTTTTGGAAGAAGAAACCGTGATATGCAGATTAGGTCCTTTATATATAGTATAGGTTTTCTAGCTAGTTAGATGGATAGACTGATTTACTTAGAGATTGAAATATAGAGAATGTGATGACGAGGAGAGATAGCTACCGATTAGGTATTAGTATAATTGATAGCGCGTTTCAGACATTAAATAAATGAAGATGAATATTAAAGTGATGATTGGTCACCATAGCTAAATTATAATTCAAATATTAGGGTAGTGGATTCATCCCATAAAAGGAGGATCAATATATATAACAGAAGTCTTCTCATAATTAGCGTATCTCTTGGTTTATTCCTCTATTGCCCTTATTAGGCACATCTCTTCTTGTTTGAATAGTAGAATTGTGTCTGTTGATAATTTCTGAGCTGATTAAATAGTTGAAAAGTATTATGGCGAGTCATCCTTCACTTCCTCCCACACTTCTAGGCGGGGCCGACAGTAGGTCGCGCAGCTCATAACTTATGTAATAATACTTTAAAATAATTCGTGTTTTAATGATTCAATACACTGTCTCTAGAATAATAATTAATCCAATAAAGTATATATTTAAAGTTATATTTTTGATCATTTTTATAAAAATATTTAACTGAATATATATATCAATAACTACATTTGCTTAAGAATAAATCCTTGGGAACTTAGTTTTCCCACCTGCTTTATTTGTTTCCTTTTTTTAGAGTTCAACTTTAAAATTTTAAGTCTATACCACCACATATTGTGTTTCCGATACGTTTATTTAAAAATGCATTTCTTTCTAAATGCATACAATTTTTTAAAAAAAGTTTACATTCGTTTATACGTAAAAACGAAATACTTAAAATATCTTCCTCAGACTTCCATCATTTCCCATTCTAGAGAATATTCCTTACACTGTCTGATAAAAATAATTTTCAAAACATACATACACTCCTCTTTTGCTTGAAAAGCAACTTTTTCAAACCTTCTGGAAAAGACGAAACATATAATCTAAGTACTTTTAAAGTGCTAAATAAAGAAAAACTATACAGAGATGCATGTTTATAAAAGTTTGAATAAAAAAAAGTACATTTGTCAATTACTTAATTTAAAATTTTTATTGCTGTAACATTGTGTTGCGTCAATTTCCTTTCCTTTCAACGCTTGCTTGAAGTCATGCATATTAAGATTAGAAAATTTCCATATCCAAATCACTCCCATGTCATTCTTTCAGTGCAAGCACTTCCGAGGAAGTTTTTACTCACTCCCCTGGGCATGTAGTATATGACAGTGATAGAGTTTTCAGATGGAGGAGCGAGTGTCATGTAAACATACGTAACACGTTTATTGCTTTTTTTTTTCTTACGCCAGTTTTTTTTTCTGCCGCTTCACTTCAATATGAAAAGAACCAATGACAGTAGGAACTAATGGAAGGGATAGTGCTTCTTCAGCTTTCGTAGATTTTATATTCGAATTCCATTAAAAACAGTTGAGTTCAAAGAATCATTTTTAAAAGTGTCTGAGAACAGAATGTATTGAAGTTTAGACAAGACGTTAAATAAAACAGAAATGGAAGAGAGAGAAATTGTAATAAATAAGTGTTTTGTAAATATTTTTTTCGTACCATTTTTTAGCACTTTGGATGGAAAAAGTACTCGAAAGTAGAGAATCGTAAAAATCTACAAGTTTGTTAAGAAAATTTTCTACATGATTATTTTATTACTTGGCAAAAATTAAAAAAAAAATTAATCTTCTAAAACTATGCATCTCAGTTACTTGAAGGATGAAACAGTTTTTCAGTAGAGATAATACTTTTCTTGATGACATTTTCAACGTTCCTTTGAGCTGAAAAAAAAGTCGAGTAATTCTGCTTAGAGAGAGAGAAAGAGAGAGAGTGAGAGAGAGAGAGAGGGAAAATGAAAAAAAAATGTCGTAAAAGGCCAACATTTTCATTACATTATAGAGCAAGCAATGTTGCAAATCCTCATAATTAGAAAAAAAGTAGAACAAATTTAATTTTTTAGTTATAAAAAGAGTAAGCTACACAGAATTATTTTCATAAAAATATTTGTTTATCGAAAATAATTTCATTTATAGAAAAATCCGTTGAAAACTTACTTGCAATTAATGTATCTCTTGACGCTTTAAAATATATTACGAGTTAAAAATGGCTTTTTATGAAATTTTAGAAATAAAAATTCGTGCCAAAAAATAAGTTTTGAATATAAAATTATAATGTTTCAAAAATTCTGTAAAATTTTCGCATTATAAATGTGAAGAAGATACAAAGTATTTTATAAAGTAAAAAATACATTTTCTAAGAAGTATTCATTTTTTCTTTACACAACTTCCCAATTCTTTACAATTTCCCGGAGATTTAACATATTCTTTAAAAAAAACCGTCTAACTTTAAGATAGGAAAAGAAGTATTATAATATTTTTAATACTTGTACATACATATATGTATGTAATTTTATATTAAAATCCTCCTGAGGCAAAAAGAATTATGATTTTTATGTACTAAAATGCATATAGTGTAATCAATGGAAACTCTGAATTACTGATTGATTCTTTTGTATGGAATTGAGCATTTCACATAATAAGGATACTGTAAATAACGATGCTTTTATTCAGGAAAGAATTTAACTGAAGGTGATTTTCGAACAAATTGTATTTCAAACGAAAAGAAAAAAAATGTTTTTTTTTTGAGTTTCGGAATGAGTATGAGTTTCCGAGTATGAAAAGATGTGGAAGTTAGGAACAATGTTATTCAAATACGTAGAATGCAGCAGTGTCCAAAATCCGAGCAACAAACACATTTTTTACAGTAAATAGCAATATATACCATTATAATTTGAAAATGTGATGTTATGTAGCGTAAAATTAAGGAAGCGATGTCAGTTTATGTGTCTAGTGTACGTTAAACATGTACTTATTTTCCTGCTTTTTGAAGTAGAAAAATGAACGTTTTCTGATACTCTCAAATTTGTGTAAGGACTCCATTTTTTAAAAAAGCAACAACAACATATCTGTATGGATGATCGTAATTAAAAAAACTACAGGGAATAGTTTAAAGATGAAATACGACGCAGATTCGTTGGTAGGCTAGGAGTTGGGTAGCCGCAGGTGGAAGTCACTCGTTGGCTACAAGTGTCCCATGTGATTGTCTTCAGATTATGAAAACAGTTTCAGACTCCTGTATGATCCATAGAAGGAATGGACAAGTTCCCACAAAAATACCACTATATGGCTGTAAATGCATGGTGTAATAGAAGTATACTTGCTAATCAGCTGTCTCAAAATATTACTACTGCGTCGGGAACAACATTATTGAGACAAACCATGTACAGACATTTAGCTGAGAAGGGTCTTTATACTCGAAATCAGTGATGAGTTTTACCTTCTTGCGCAATTCCGCAAGAAGACCCGCAAATCTATAGGATAGAAGAAGATTTGATACCATGTCCACTTCAAAGACAAACAGCTATTCTGCCCATAAACCATTTCTAAAGATAATATTTGAAGAGAACAATTTGACAATCACTATCCTCCTGTAAACATCACAGAAGTTAATTACTTTGGTGGAACTGGCGTACTTGAATGGGAAAAAATAATGTTGGACATGCGCACATTACTTCTAATCTTTTCTGTTGGTACAGATACAGCAGAGTACTATAAAGATGAGATTAGAGAGCATTACGAGTGAATTTTTCGAGAAGCTTTGGGAGGCCAATTAAGTTTTATAAGCGATAACAACCGACTACGCACAGCTGCACTTTTCGATGAATATCTGGAAGAGTTTGACATTCTCTCCATGTGTGGCCAATGAAGTCTTCAGTAAGAACTTGTGGGATGTGCTAGGAAAAGCTATCTCATGTCAACAGTCCACTCCCAAGACCACTCAGCCATTAAAATAGGATCTTTTGGAGGAACGGGAATTTTTGATATAAGATTTGATATAATTATGTTATAAGATTTGATATAATTATGATATAAGATTTGATATAATTATGATCACCAGAATAATAAACAGTATGATAGCACTTAGTGAAAGCTATATAATTGGATACGACACATTTCTTATTAGATCAGCAGTATATAATTTTGACGTATCTTATTTTGACCAGTGTCTCTCTCATTTGCTTGCTAGTCTTCATTAAACTCCTGTGCAACTATTTTTGTTACCATTTCCAATTTTACACCATAAAGTAGTATTCCAAATTGCCTATTGTCATGCATTACACCGAAACTTTGTCGGAATACAGCATATATATGTGAAACTAAGTGGCTGAGTGGAAGTGCATCGAGCTTCTGTACCTCAGGTCCCAGGTTCAAACCCCAGGCTGGGCAAGAACAACTCGGCCTTTCATCCCTTCAGTGGGTTGGTAAATGAGTACCAAGCTTGTTTTGGGATTTAACACTGGGGGTTTTGCGTTAGACTGACCACCTGAACGGAGCATCTGCTCATGCACCTCTGGGCTCAAGGTCACGTATACTTACAAGGGCACAGTAGGTCTTGGCTCTCATGGGTTGTTGAGCCACTGCAATAAGTTATATATATATATATATATATATATAACACGACCGTGTTTTTTATATATATAAAAACACGACATATATATATATGTCGTGTTTTTTCGAGTGAACATCAAAACATTTTATTTTAACCGTCTTTATTCCATGAAATCATTTTGTAATCTGTTTTTAAGAGAGAGTGACGGATACACACACACGTGTTAAAACTCAAGAGTCCACGGCTTCTCAAGAGACAGATGTCTGTTCAAGTACATTCCTTATTGAAGAGGTATATTTGAAGTACTAGGTAATAAAATTAGTGGTAGGAGCGGCGAAGATCTTTTAAAGCCATTTGTTATCCATTCCCGAACTGGGTAATAAATTTAATACTTGAAGATGTAACGGGAAAATAAAAGTTAGGAGTGGACTAGCGATTTAATTTTAGATCTAATTTAATTATCCTTTCATTCCCCCCCCCCCAATTTTAAAATTAGAGTAAAGGTACCCCTTTCTCTCTTACAAACATAATAAATTTTCAATATTTACAAAACAGTACATAACATAATATAGAAACAAATTTTACACACAGTAAATAGAATTAAGTAACACGAATAATAAAATCAAAATACAATACAATAAACGAAATTATAGTAATAAACAAAATAATAACACTTCTAAAATATTAATTGATAAAAATGAAATTCCTTACACATAAATGTACATTAGCGGTTTCAAATCTATATTTCATCCAGAAAAAGAACTTAATGTTTCCTCTAAATCTTTCATATTATTAGATTTGTGTTATTGCTAGCACATAGTATATCTATGAGTAGTATATGGGTGGAAATTTATCATATTAAACAATAATATAATTTTAAAAAGTACATGATATACAAATATTAAGATAATAATTTTCTATTAAAATAACCTGACGCATTCGTAATACTACTTAGTTTTGTTACATAAAAATATACATAACTGAAATACACTGTTAAAATATCAAAACATACACATGAATAAAATGATATGATTTATAATATGAGAACAGTTTATTTAACACTTATACACTATTCAACACACTAGACCATATTCCTTTTACATGTATTATAAGAATATAATATAAGAATATAAGGATATAAGAGTTCTTTTATTTATCTCGATTTGAAAACTGGTATCATCTCTAGAAAGAAATCTATCATTATTATAATAATTATTTTCAACAACACATACAAATTAGTATAGTAAATTTTTCACCATATTTACTTCTACTTCAAATCATCATATAACATATTTTGAATCTCTCCGTAAATTTTTAAGCTTATTCATTTCATATTCAAATTTTTCTCCTTCGCATTTCACATTCAGTAATATAAATTACACCATACCAATACCAACACATCTCTATGACAAATTTGCGTAAAACAATAAGAGGTATACAAATCAAATTAAATAAGTTTTTCTTCTTATTGTTTCAAGACATATACAAAATCATAATGATTGAATTCTTTTTGATCCACTGTATCATTTCCAAAATCAACTTGTTAAATTACTTTAAATTTAGACCAGGAAAGTTTTGAGAAACAGTGAATCCTGATATGTGGCCAGTATATCAAAACACACAATTTTAAGATGAGAAAATTTTTAATTTAAATTTAGTAAAGTTAATGATGAATAAAATAATTAACAAAATAATAAAATTCAGTAGATAAAAAGAATGCTGTGTGACTTTAATTTTAATTTTCCTCACAATCAGTATCATTAATATTGGTACATTAGAGTCATTTCTCTTATAACTAACTTTATATCTTTCAACTTCATAACACCAATACTATAATATAAATGATATAATTCCTTTAAAAATTTAAAATAAAATAATGGAATACATTAAAATTTCTCAAAATTTTATATAATAAAACACATTTTACTTTCTCTTCTAAATATAAACAACAATATCACTTAACACAAAATATATTCTATAAAAATTTTAATATCATTTATATCACTCTTCCTCTCCGAAGAGTCTTTTTAAAATAAAACTCAGTCACTTCTGTACTACATAAATGTAAACTAATAATTTCACTGACCTCATTTCTTACTGGTAGAGATTTTTGGTTCACGGTAATCCACATACCTTTTTCGCCGTTGATTTGATTTTGTAATTTTTTTTAATGTTGCTCGTTCAATCTTGGATTCGATTGTGATTTTCAATAATGTATTCGATTTTGGTCAATCTCACATCGGGATTATCACACATTTTACCGTTGCAAATGTTGACGCGCACTTTACTTTTTTTTTCTTTCTCGCCGTCAGAGAATGTTTATTGTAGAGCTGTTTATATTCGCTTTCGGTCGAAGTAGCTTTCCTTTCCCGGGGTAGAGCTTTCTTTTTCTCCGGTAAACCCTGCTTTCCGTTAAGAGACAACGCATTGCTTTCAAAGTTCCATAATTTTTCTCTACAGCATATCCCATTATAGTTGGCAGATTTGGCATCCGTTTTTTAAATGTTTTTATTTTTTCGATGGATTTAAATTAAAGTTAAAATTAATTTGCATGCTGCAGGTTTCCTCCTTCCGGTAAATCCTACCGTCTTATTGCTATCGTGCTTTTCGAGTGAACATCAAAACATTTTATTTTAACCATCTTTATTCCATAAAATCAGTTCATAATCTGTTTTTAAGAGAGAGAGAGAGAGACGGACACGTGTTAAAACTCAAGAGTCCACGGCTTCTCAAGAGCCAGATGTCTGTTCAAGTACATTCCTTATTGAAGAGGCATATTTGAAGTACTAGGTAATAAAAATTAATGGTAGGAGTGGCGAAGATCTTTTAAAGCCATGTGTTATCCATTCCCGAACTGGGTAATAAATTTAATACTTGAAGATGTAACGGGAAAATAAAAGTTAGGAGTGGACTAGCGATTTAATTTTAGATCTAATTTAATTATTCTTACACACACCACACACACACACACACACACACACACACACACACACACACACACACACACACACACACACACACACACACACACACACACACACACACACACACACACACACACACACACACACACACACACACACACACACACATATATATTTGTAAAACTGAGTTAAGGACATTTAAGCTATTCTAAACTGAATGAAATGTGAAATGATATAGGTATCATTATAATTTTTTTGTAGTTAAATTAATATTATTTTCATAATGCAAATATTTAATAACCAAGGATCTTGTAACTGGGAAAAAAGCAAGCTTCGTTTCAAAAATTATCACTCAGACAAATCTCCGCATGGCGCTCATTTAAGTAATTGCACTTTGCTAAACTCTCCTCTTGAATATAAAAAAGCGATTGAAAGACAAAAATTAAATCACAGATCGCAAACATCAACACTAGCTGTTCGCTGTTTAATTAATTTAGTGACTTTTTTGAAAATAATCAAAGAGAGAAAAACGATAAAATAGTAACTAAGAAAGAAAACCTCGATTGCGCTGAAATGTTTTCGAGCGATCGGTGCTAATTTTCTTCAGTGAATAATAAAAGAAACCTTAAAAGATATAACCGGATATGAAACGTTGATTAAAGACACACAGTTTATTTTTTATTAACTGTATAATATCACGTGACGAGTAAAATTTATTCAATGTAAAAGTATGTACTTTTTAAGGAATAAATAAAAATTAACAAAAAATAACATAATATTTACTGAGACTAAGATAACATGTAATTCAGTCTTTGAGAAAAATCTGTTAAGAAAAAAAAACTATTTCTTTTTTCATTCACTAATAAAATATTAATAGTTTTTCATTTTGAAAGTTTTAAAAAAAAAAGAGATTTTTCTTACATTTACTTTCATTATTAATTTTTTGCTTTATAACAATATTAATAATTTTAACAAATTATCTTAATCAAATTGCTTCAAAATTAATTATATAATTACGTTAGCTTCTAGAAATAATATATTTATATAAATATGACATTCTAGATTTTAGCATTCATACTGAATTTGCGTTTATGCGAAATAAAAATTGTTATCTTTTTGTGTAATCTAATTCTTTATTTGAGTAACACACTGGAATTTTGTTCATTAACTAATGGAATAATTCCCAAGCACATGTATATGATGGTTGTTTCTGATGGAATTTAAATAGGCTTAATGGAAAAAGGAATCTATTGCCAAAGTTTTCTATAAACTTGGTTGATTTTCAGCATAATCAACATGGAGATTCAGGTTTTTGTCCTATCGATAGATAAACTTTCCAATGCTCTTTACGGAAAATATTTTAGCCTGAAATGTGAAATGCATTGAACTCAATTTGCAATTTCCATTGGCTTCTTCAGTTCTGGGGGAAAAGATCTACAATCACTCAGTGATAAATCGGATCTGTACACCAAGTGATTTAACAATACCTTATTTAGATTACCCCTGAATCTGCTGAGTTACAGAAGTTTTGTGAAGGCGAATATTGTCATACATGAGAGCAACTCTAGAAAGTGGGGAAAAAAAGTGTTGGCTTTTCCCGATTTCTGATGTTTAATTTAATTTCACATCACTGGCAGCAACATTCTTTTAAAACAACTTTGGGAAACTCGTTCATTGATATGCCCGATGTCAGAGTATTCATGCTAGTTAATTCGAGATGTAACTATTTTTACATAAATAAACTTATTTATTTCTTTACTTTTTTCTTTTCATGGTCCATCGGAGGTTGAAAAAACATGACTCACATAAATATATTCTTATTACTTAAGGTTATTATACAGGATCCCATGGAAGTTGTACATTATGGAAAGAATTTACTTGAAGTCAATCGCTTATATTTTTCTAGTTACAACATGTTTGTTTTTCAGTTTGAATTAGGGCAACGGATATCAGTAAAAGGTGTAAAAAATGTTTAGTTTTTCACTGAAGTTTCAAAAAGAATCGTTGCTGTGAAACAGCGTGGTCCACAACAACGCCAAATTAAATAGCTGTGATAGAGAGAGGCATCTGGATGAATTGTTAAGGGTACGGAATTTTTAAATGTGTGCCTGGAGATTAAAATATCCAAAAAAAAATTTGGAATGCGGCTTTTTGTCACATATAAGATATAATACGTCTGTCATTTATTAATAACTTCCAAAAGAAGACGGCAGAGTACAACATCAGGCCTGTTATGACAGTTTTTAGCAACTACGAATTTAATATTCGAGGTACACTGTGTATAAACGACTAAGACAGTGTCGTATGCATAAGCTCGTAGACCTGTCTGAAGTGTTTCATTCACATCTCATTATTGCCAGTATCGGTTACATTGGAGCTGGAAATATGTATTATTCAGAACACTTATGCAGTGGAGAGCTTGTGATTCCTTCAGACGAATTGAATTTTTACTTGAAGACATTGTGAGTAAATGCCTTGACAAATATATCACTTGTTTAGAATAGAAAAGGCGTCTTCTTCCGATTTGAACATCATTGAGTAAGTATGATAGAAGAGTAAGAAAAGTGTTATAAGAACTACTTTGCTTCTATTTTCAAATAATCATTAGTATTTGTCAATTTTTACAAGAAATAAAAAGTAAAGATTTTTTCCTGTTTTAAAACTTAAGCAAACGTATCTAATTAATGCAAAAAGAAAACATTTAATGAAGAAACAAGTCTACTTACGAAAAGCTAATATACTGAAGTATAGTTATTAACAATTAAATTCCATAATAAATTGAGTTAATAAATGTAATTGCATTATGTAGGATGTGTGATGCACATATATGAAAAAAATGGGATGTTATTCATAACTTTGTAATTTTTGTAGTATAAGGATTCTATAATTAATTATAAATTAAAAGGAACTAAATTATGATATTAAAGGATTGATTAATAAATTTAATTTAAAAAAAGAAAATTATTTATTGGATAAGCAGGTTTTAAATACTTTTTATCTAGAAAATAACGAATTTATTGTGTAAAATTGAGACAACGAATTACTACTCAGAGTATTTATCTCGCTGTCCACTACTTTTCATCATTCTTCTTTCAAAATACAAATTGCCCGTTGAATGAATGACTGGTTTTCAGAGCCAATCCAAGAACAGACATAAATTCTGCTTTCTTCATAAGGACGGAAATGCTACTCAGACATACCATAAGTCATTGATTAGAACAAATAGTAAATAACTGAAGAATACAGCGATTGAGATAGAATTCTTCATTTAAGTGTTCCAAAGTAATTTTTGACGAGCACTGCCATATGTGGTCTAGAGTTAACATGCTGAAGAGCCCTTTGACATGATGTTTCTATTCCTATTCCAGTTACTCCTTTTTTTATTCTAGACTCATTGACTCAATTTAGTTGATAACAATCAACAGTGATGGTTTCAACCATTTCTACATATTTGGCACTTTTCGTCAGATTCAACTTTTAAGGAATCTGACTATCTTAAAATTGTAAATTTTGCCAAAAATTGACATTTCTTAGTATTTTACAGGCTATTTTATTAGCTCTATAAAAATACCAAATTTATTATTTTCCATTCAATAGAACAAAAACTTAAAGTGTTTTAATAAAAGCAGATGTCATTACTGTAAGCAAGATGTCATACTTTAAAACGCGTTTTACTCGAAATGTGTGTTTTTTTTTAAATGATAAAACAGGGCCAGTGATTGCTAAAGAGGTTTTGAAAATAATTAACTGAAATTTTTTGTGTATGTTATGTAGAGTAATAGAAGTGCTTTAACCTTCAGATTTATCAATAACTGTTTTATTACAAAATTTACAGTTCCTTATGTTAATATAATCACTGTTTTTTAAGCAATTTCATGTAATAACTAAGATAAAGTGCTCTAGTTTTCGTAAAAATTAAGATATCTCTTATCCTGAAGGTCATTTAAAAAATGAATGACATTGCAGCACATCAGAACTGAAAAATTAAAAATTTGTTCATAAAACTTTGGTACAGAATGTGCCATGTTTAGGTATTTTTTGTAATTTTTTTCCAGTTTTTTTCCGATTTTAGTAATAATAATTTATATTTCTCTTCTTAATTTAGAATATTTTTCTAAAATTGCACTAAAGAAATCTAAGAACAAAAAAAAAAAAATCCCCATATTTCCATTTTTTTCAAAAAAAAAGTTGCCGCAAGTAGTCGGATACCATAATAACACTTTAAATTTTTTAAAAAAATTATTATTAACTAACTTACATGTTTTGGAGTGAATTTTTCTAAATTCTTTTTTAGTTTGTTTTGAAATATTCAGATAACTCTAAAATTCAATTAAAATAACTGGAAAATTAAAGTTTAAAGGTATTTTAATTATGCCACAAACAACTCCAAATATTTTTAGATCAAGAGGCCAAGGCTATAAGTTTGTTTTACAGGATAATTGAAAGCTTTATGCTTTGATTTAAGAATCACAAATTTCAGAGCACTATATTGTCATTTAACATCAATAAATATCCCGAAATGTGGTTGTGTGTTAACAGCTTCTAATAAAAAGTATTTAGTTACTCCTTTCAGATTTAATCCTTTCGAAACATTCACATCTATCAAAACACATCTCGTAGTTTTTTCTTTTCAAGCGTGAAATTTTTAGCTACGCTGGGTTGAAGAAATTGCAAAATTTACAGTCCCTTATGTTAATACAATCACTGTTTTTTAAAGCAATTTCATACAATAACTAAGATAAAGTGCTCTAGTTTTTGTAAAAATTAAAATATCACTTATCCTGAAGATCATTTAAAAAATGAATAACATATCAACACATCAGGATTGAAAAATTGAAGATTCGTTCGTAAGCATTTGGTGCAGAATGGGCCACTAATATGTTATTTTTTGTAAATTTTTAACCATTTTTTCCCATTTTAGTTATAATAATTTCTTTTTCTCTTCTTAGTTTTAGCATATTTTTTTAAAAAATATACTAAAAAAAATCTAAAAACCTAAAAAAAAAAAATTCCATATCTCTATTTTTTTTAAAAAAAAAAGTTTTCGAGTAGTCGGATACCTTAAATGTACGATAAAAAATTATTGACAAAAATATAACGAAAAGAAGAAATTTTATAGTATATCTATCTATTTATATATATATATATATATAAAGAAAATGGATGAACATTGGGTCATTTATTTTGAAGTATATAGGAACATAAATTTAATAAAGACGTCAATTAAAGATTGCTGTTTACTTCCACTCGTTGAGAAATCTGTAGATAAGATTTCTAAGATAGACAGACACATTAGTTAACTTAATTTAAGGGCAGCACTCTGAACATTTTGACCCAGGAATGTTTACTTCTTTCTAGACAATGGTAGTCCTGAAAAAGAAAACAGAAAATATCTGAGATGCATTCGAATGATCCTGATTGAATGAGTCAGCTAGTTTTTGCTAGTTTCAATCCAATATACATCTATGCATTAAATCATATGCATGTGTATAGGAAACGCAAATATTTATAGATGTTATTATAAACTCTAAAGACATACATTGATGCACCTTGGAAAAATTTACGCAATTTTTGCAAACATTTGGAATAAAATAAAGTTGTACAAAAAAAAAAATTATAAAAATTTCATTACAAAAGTATTCATTCATTATGAAAGTCAATAAGGGTTTACTTCACCACTGTTATGGATTGCAGCATGTCATCCGATGTAACAAGGACTGTTATTTTTTGAAAATTGTTTCTTGACAAAAAGCCTGTAATTGTTGAGCTAAGCCAATAGATTTTTAAGACATGAGACTGGTTTGCAAAGTTGCTTATGAAATTGTTTGGATTTTCTGAAGATGTTGCTCAGAAAAAGACATGATGGGTGTGAGTACTCAGGAGCTCATTAGGAAGAAAAACAGATATTGTATGAAAAGAAAGACAACGCAGTCATACACAGTTTTGTACATACGCTATACTGTAAATGCGCCATAGTTTACTTGCACAGAAGTCTAACTGTCAAAAAAATCATATCAAAATACAAATGATGTATTATAAGCTTGAATGATGAGCTATAGTAAGGAGAGGCTCTCTCCAGACACGTCTGCCCTTGTCGTCTGGATATAGTTCTAGATTTGGCTTGTCATTGGAGACCAATTAACGCAGCTCTGAGCTGACAAAGCATGTCGCCTCAACAATAGAACTACTGTACTCTGGTGTAAAAGCGTAGATTCTACTCTCTAACACATCGTTCAGTTACTTAGAAATTGTATTCGCTTCTTTTCTTATACATCTTCATTCCCAATAATATTATTGTTACAATTAAATAAGGTCTTATATTATGCCTAGCTTTATGCCTTAGATTAAATATAAGCTATCGTTTAGATAAAAATTATTCTATTGATGAAGCATTCATATAGCGCACGAATTGAACGTTCTATCGATATAATAAGAGTAACAGGTAAATATGCACAAAGTTTTTAACCGAATAAACATTTGAGAATACATGGTTGTTGTCTTTTTTTTATCTCCTGCCTTTTCTGTTTGTAATGACATTTGTTTTGACTGGGTGTTTAACTTTCTTTTAACTTACTGTGAATTGACATTCAATCCAGACCAAAATAATTATCTTTGTTGATTTGATTAGTTAGCATTTGATTTGGTATTAATTAAATAATTTGTAGAGGAAATTTAACTCTTACCTTTCACCTTGGCAGCTGATTTAATTTAAAATAGAAAACAATTTTTGCATATTTAAAAAATAATTAAAATAAACTCAATTATTATTATTTTTATTAATCATTAATTAATTGAATATCAGTTAATTAATTCATTAATTGTTAATTAAATAATAATTTATGTATTAATATTTTAATAATAATATAATTCTTATTTATTAAATATTATTTTTAGCAGACGATTTATTTTGTAATTTATTTCTTGGCTAATGTGGAAATTGTTTTCTGGCAATGGAATAAAAATTTTATTTAGTTATTGTGTGTAAATAAAATGTAGGTTTGGAAGATATTCTGAATTGATATTTGTCTCATATTTACCACACTAATTCCAGTAAACTAACTCACATTAGCGACCAATAAATCTACAAATTATTATAAGAAAGCTCTATTGGATTCATGTCAGTAAATTGAATAAATTTAGTTCAAAGGTACAAACGTTCGTCTTATTCGTTTGCAAAATAATAGTTCTTTGTTTAGAAAAATGGGAGCAATTCCTAGTATTATAAATTATATGATTTTTGAAAATTGGAAAAAATTTCTTGTATTGTAAATAATATAATCTATGAAAATTGGCAATATGGCGCATCCGCTTTGTAAGCTTAAGGTTGGGGCTTCGATCATCCATAGATTATCTGGATGCGAAAATCGTAGGCACCTATGTAATATAATTATGTGACATGCCAAGTATCCCTTGAGTATATATTTAGCTCTGGTACTCTTGGTAAAATTAAGTCACGACAATATTTAGCATCCGATGAGAACTTGAATGAAAAATTAATTCAGGCGTCCAAATTGGGTCGCGAGGGCTTCCACTAGATGGTGCCACCATAAAATGACTCTCACAATTAGGGACTTGCCGTGTATGCAAATGCTTGATTGCCAATATGCGGCCCATTAGGAAAAAAAATGATCTATGAACAACATGAAACTAACGATGTCACTTAATAACGCTTCCTCATGCAATACATAGACGATCATATACCTAAAAAATTATAAAGAAAAATCCTAATGAGATAAGAAATATGCAATTGCTTGAAGGAAAATTATGTATAATTGTTTTTTTCGAGCATACGTTTTATTTCAAGAGCTAATTATAAACCTAACCATCTGAATACAATATGCATACAACAATGAATAAAAATATGAACTATTCATAATATTGAAATTAGTTTTTGAACAAGGTTATAAAAATAACTATATAGAAATGAAAATCTTTCTTTATGAAAAATGAATTATTTAAAAAAAATAAAGAATTTAATCGTGAAACTCAAACAAAAAAAAATTTGCTATGCTCTAATTCTATGCTCTTCAATCTTCTAAATGAATAAATTTAAGATATATAAGATTAAAAAACTTGGCATGATTTTTATAAGATATAAAAAAAAGACGAAAAACATTTCCTGGCTTTATAAAAATATTACTGATTCATACTTTTTTAAAATTGTTTTTAGTTAGTCTGTCTTAAGAAAATAACAGTTAACCCATTCACTGATAGGCAAATTTAGAGCAATTTGCCCTGGGTGCCAAGGTTTTATTTAAAAGAGAATATGAATTTTACAAGATACTATGATAATTAATTACTGAAATAATATTGTTATGACAGAACAATAATTCTTATTGAAAAAAAAAACAATACGAGAATAATTCATAACGGGCGTCACTGAATAAGTGTCCTATGCTGAGTGCCACTTACGAGTTGTCTCGTAGTGGTTTTTTTCATTAAAAATCCTCACATACAAATATTTTCTTTTCATTTTCTTTGATTTTAGAAAGTCATCACCTAATTTCATCTGGCGACATTCAGATGTGTAATGTTATGTCAGATTTTCATACAGATGTGTGATGATCCTCACTGGAAAAGCCTACAAGGTGATGGTAATTATAAAGAGTTGTAAAGTAATAAATATGTACTGATATAACTTATAGTTAGCAGACCTAAGAAAACACATTCATTAGTACAAGAAAATAGCTCTACCCTACTTCGAAATCTTCGTACAGAACGCATACATGTTCTATAAGAGAAGTGATCGAGGGAATAAAAAGACGAAGATTTAGTGAATCAGTTCCTATTCATTTATTTGATGGCGATGGTGGAAATACGGGAAAAGCAACTATAATACATATATACTACAGATTTCCATTACTTAGAATATCTTTCTGTTCCAGAAAGAAAGAAGACGCTTACAAAGTCATGTTGAATGTGTACAAAGCAAAGGAAAAAAAAGGAAGGGGACTAGGAATTTTTGTCTAATGTGTCCCCCCCCCCCAGCACTTTGCCTTGATCCTTGCTTTAAAGCTCATCGTACACATCGACAAAAATAAAAGTATTATTTCAGTTTTGGAATACCATTCATATATATAAAATTATATAATAATCTAAACTATAGTTTTAATAATAAAAATTGATAATTAATATGTTTTTGCACTGTATAAATTTTTCATTCATCCTGTTTAATAATTCTTAACTAAAATTTAAATATATATTCAATCTAAAACTACAGCACCCACTTCCAGATATCTCGTAGCTGGCAGTTTTGGTACATACGCTTACAACGAGATATCTCGTAGTCGGTAGTGAATGGGTTAAAATGTTCTACGGAATTTCTAACTGGAAAATTAAGCATAAATATATCCAATTTATAAATAACAATGTAGTTCAACTTCAAAAAATATTCCTTGGGACTCTTCAATAAACTATAAAAATATATAGCATAAATACTATTTGATTTTATGTTTTAGATATAAAATAAACTGAATATTTCAATAAAGGGCAAAATCATTCTTAACTAAGAACAGAAGTGACAGTAATTAACAGGGTTCTTATTTTAGTACTATATTGAATCAAAGCCTTATGAAGCTTTATTCTTCAAAGGAAATCCGTAAATTCGGTTAAATTACCACTCAAAGTTAAGCAAATTAGGAACCTAAATGAGTTATGTAATTACAGATTCTTAATCATAAATTGGATTTCTAAATACGATTTTGCCATACAGGCATCCTAAAGATCTTAATTTAAATTAAAACTTACGTTTATGCCTTACAAAATGCGGATGCTTATGAGTGTATACTTTGATGAGCTCAGATTCAGTATTTATAGTTTATTATGTGCAAAATTACAATTTGATGTTTCTTTATATAGTTGAAAAATAAATATATATGATTTAATCATCTTCAACTGCCATTTACATTCACAAAAACTGCCCCAGCTCTAATTAATGCTACGGAATAAATAGTAAATTTATTAAGAAGGTTTTCCTTTTTTTAAGAAGCACAGAAATGTGCTTTATTAAACATGTAGAAACTAACATATATAAATATCTTAAACACAACACAGAAAACATCCAGCACAAAAATACGTGCTTTACATGCTGACGAAGACTAAGACAAAAGCAAGAGACGCGATAGCTACATGCCGAAGACAAAAAGCAAGAGAGGGAATTATTCAAATATTTAGTTTTTATATACAGGGAAGAACAGGGAAAGACACTTTATGAAAAATACTGCCACGTGTTTCGGCGAAGGGAAGAGCTAGTCATTTATAGAAATGACATCATTGTTTAAGCAATATTAAATCCCTATTGGTAAAGCACATGAAAACAATTAGTGATCTTGTATTTTTTGGAATCACCAACAAATCTTTCAAAAATTCAAGATCTAAAGAGTCAGTAATAAATATACCAACATAAAGTTTTTAATGCTTTAGAAAAAGTTAAATTGTGACGCTTTACGACATAGGGTATTAGAATTTATGAATTAGATGTTATAAATAAAGGAGATTCGAATTAAGAGTAGATAAATAAATTTAAAAAATCACATCCCACAAACAGACAGACGACAGACCCACACACGCACACGTTCATATATATATATATGTAAATGCATTCAATGCGTTTATAGTTGTTAAATAAAGAAGTGATATATAAATAAAATAATACTTGTTAGTGTTTAAAATATTTAGAATGTGTAGTAAATAAAAAACAATTTTGTGTAATTTGTTTACACGTTGTATTAACGATAACTATTCCTGATACAAAATGCAGTTCATAAATATCTGGAATATATTTTATCGATTTTAAAGCACTTATTTATTTAAAATTATTTTATTACTTACTAAAGTCTTTTCCCTCTAAAATTTTGTTTGTATAATGTAATATATTTCTAGTTCAACTTTAGAAGAAGCTGCAGGAAGTCATTCGTTAAAGAATTAAGTTGGCATACAAGTTTTATAATTTATTCACAATGAAAAGTATCTTAAGTTGTTTTCCAGTTACGATGTATTTATGTATTATTTAAAATTAAAGTATTTTCCTACTTGTTTTTAAAAATGAAAATATTTTCTATTTATAGAAAAATTCTTAACCAATCAATTCAGTGCTAATATTTCGTTTTACGTATCATAGTAAAGTTTCATGCACATTTATTGATTTTATGAATTACTTCATAATCATTAATACAAATTTTAGAATTCGAGTGCATTAGTTTGTTGTAAATAATAGATGTTTATTTTCAATTTCTCTCTTAAAATTTACGTTAAAATTACTTTGCCGTTTTTCATTCAATGTTCTTTTGATATATTTGTAAACGACGTTACTCATATTCTTCAGTTAGATTTGGAAAAATTGACAAAAATTAATCTATTTGAAATTTAAAAACCAGTACCCCTTTTAACTCTCATATTTGAATTTTAAATTGATTTAAATTCAGCCTAAATTTAAAATTTTCATAAAATTTTCTTTAATGTCTTTGAAAATTGTGTTTAAAATAGGTCACTTAACCCTAATGAACTTAATAACAACTAACCAGTAATAACCTAACTAATACATAACCTAATAAACGTGTTTCACATTTGATAATGAGAACATTTTTTAACATTTTGCAAAATGTTTCGCACTAAACCAAAAATAGTTACAGTAATACCACAGATACGTTAAGTGAGATTGAGTAAATAACTACGTAAGTCAGGGTGTGATTACGCATATAAATGTATTTTTATTTGGGGTCGGAGACGAAAGGAAATAATAATTTAGAAAAAAAAGTTTAGTGGAGCGTAAGTGGAGATATTACGGTATATTTATTTTAAAAATATAAAAAAAGTAGGGGGAATACTATTTTTAAAAATATAAATTGTTAAATATAGTTACGAAAAAAGTAAACTCCAAACATATTAAAATAGTTATGCAGTTGTGTTTTTATTGTAATGATACTAAATTCAAAGTTTCTTGCAGTTTTACGAATGCCATCAAAACTTGCACAGTTTCAAAGATCTGTGTGCAATTTATAAATATTAATTAGCGAACTATTCGTATTTATCTCGAGTAGTTTAAAATACGAATCGGTTGAATGAAGCAATCTTCTTGCTCATCAATTTCGTGAATTTCTATCACCCGAAATAACAATCTGAGTCTATTTAGTTCTGCAAATACATTGTGTTCCCCAGAAATTATTTCATGAAGTTTATTATATATATATATGTCTATAAAAATAGATTATATATATCATTTATCAATATAATAATTTAGTTCCTTCCAAGCCTGTGAACATCGATAAGAACTTTGCCCTTTTACATGCGAATTACAGGTTATTAAGATGTTAGATTTGTTTCTCCTTTTTTCCTACTTAAAAAGACATTCCTAGAAAAAGACACTTTTGGTTAATTCCGTGTCACTCTGAATTTTCTTGTAGCTGATAATGTAACATTTGTAAAAAGATATATATATATATATATATATATATATATATATCAATTGCAATCTTTGTGAATCTTGATTGAGTTTTTGTTTCTATAAACCGGAGTAGATTTTATTGCAAGAATTTTCAAGTTTCCAGTTCTAGATTATGATGAATTTTTTTAATAAGGAAAAAGTAATTTAATTGGACGCATGAATTGAGTCTTTTCTGTTTTGCTTTGTTCGTAATTGGTTGATTGATATTTTACTAATGTTCCTCTATGAAACTTAACGAGGATTATTGGAGACAATTTTTGAATCTTGAACCACGTCAAGCGACCGTCCATCATGCCATCATGTTATCGTAAAGACTTTAGGCCACGGAAAATATAAGGTTCATTCAAAAGAAACCTGGTCATTGCGCTTAACTTTGCATCACACGTAAGGTGGTATCACGTAACTGCGTGTACGGTGGTACCATCTATCGGTAGAGATACTGACGCTTGCGCAATGTTTCACATTTCATAGCGACAGTGTGGTTTCACGCCGAAGCGGAGGTGGTCACGCAAGGTATCGTTCTTTACTGAACATATAGGTGAATAAGAAGGAACGACGCGAAGTGATTCGAAATTTAGCGGCAGAGGGAGTTGGTGGCCGGGAATTGCATCGACGGAAGAAGGCTGTGTACGGTGAGTATAGTCTGTGTCGTTCAAGTGTTGTGGAAAGGCTCAAAAGATTCATTGAGGGGAGCGAGTTACTGGAAGACGATGTTCGACCTGGACAGGCTCATCATATCATCACACCGGAAATTATTGGATAACTGCAGAATCACCGTGGACGAGATCCATCTGTTACTGGGTATTAGAATGGACACCACTCACACCATAATGCATCGACACTTGATCTTTCGAAAAATTTGTGCACAGTGTGTTCCCCGCCAACTGACCACCGTGCAGCTAAATAATACTCGACTGGCGTTGTTTTTGAGTCATCGGTATGAGAAGGAATACGGCCTTCTGTCACACATTGTCACTGGTGGTGAAACAGGGTATCGTTTTGACCGGAAAGCAAGCGTCAGACCATGCAATAGAAACTTGAGACTTCACCACCTCCGAAGAAATCAAAGACCGTTCACACCAGTTCTAGTAAGGTCATGATGTCCTTTTTTTAACACAAGGGCCCACAGCTTGTCGAGTTCCTGGAACATGGAGAACCATCATGAATCTGACAGCATCCGGAGAATCGGACAGCAGCCACTAGCTTCTTCAAAGATGGAATAAACCGGCTAGTGTAGCAATGAGACAAATGTGCCAACAGTTTTGGCGACTATTTTTGAGTATGTGTACTGCATATAACTACATTTTTGACTTAATAAAATCACTACCTTTATTTTTCAATAGTACCGGGTTTCATTTGAATGCCCCTTATATTTGTTGTTTTGCTAAAACTCACGAGAAAAACAACAGACAGTTCATGACAGTGGTCCGCTTCTAAATTGTGGAAATCAAGAAAAAAAATGATAGTTTATGGATTAACTTCAGTATAAATAACATAAAATTACAGTGTTTTATTTCAATCAACAACTACCAAATACGCACTACAAATTAAAGGGTTTTATTTTGAAAATCCACCAGTCCATCAAGCATTAAAAAATCCATGTTTTTCATTTGTGGAGAAGAATGGTAAGAAAAAATTAATTTACTAAAGAAATGATTGTCAAAATAATGTAACACTGCAGTGTTCCCAAGAATGAAACAAATGGTATTTATGAAAAAGATTTCAGAATGTAAAAAATGCTTATATTTGTTTTTTTAAAAAAAAATATAAGGTATTTTAATAGAATAAAGTGACTGAAACTGAGAAAGAAACATTGTATTAAAAGCTTAACATCCGAATTTTTTCTCAAAAGTCAAAATATGGTTCTTATAATATTTTTATTTGAATTATTGTCCTAACAGAGGATGATTTCCAAACATGAGAAAATATTTCGTAAAAATTCAATTTAAAGCCCAAATTATGAGAAAAATGTCGTTATATATATTCTTCTTTCGGTTCCTACGAGTTCTTTCACTTTTTGATGCTCTGACTTATAAGAAACCTTTCTTAGAATTTCCAATATTATCGGAGTGTTTCGTATTGCAAGGAACATTTCCGATATTAAATCATAAGTGAAATACTCAGGATAAAATCCAAATATTAGAAAATGACGCTACTTTCAAAAATTTATTGCAAAGAAAAAATTTTTCAGCTTAGTTTGTCTTTTTTTCAAATCCATATTAAAAGTGTTCTGCGTGATAAAGCCAACCTTTCTGTGGATGAACTGGAAGAAAATAAATCTTCAAAGTCGTAAATAAGAAGTTTTCTTGCTCTAGTTGTTTAAAAGCAGAAAGGAGAAGCAAAAGTTATATTCATCTTTTCTCCTTTGCTCACATGGGAAAAATGCAATAGTAATTTCTCCTCCTTACCTTTATTGTGGAAATATTTTCTTCAAAATAAAAGGTTTGTCAAAGAAAAAAAGAATTTTTATGTGCTGTGTGTTTCAAACAACCTTTAATTCGGCTTTGGTATTTGGAAATTATTTTTTTTATTATAATTACAATTTCATTAATAGAATTTCATCTTAGATCTTTACTCTACAGACAATTACACAAGATAAAACGTACAGTTAAATTAATTTATATTTTTAGGAATTGATTGTTATTTCCCTTGTGAAAATAATTGGCTTTAAAATTTTTTTTGCTTTATGTGATAATTACTTATTATAGAGGGATTGTTAGCGATCGATCCCTCTACAAGGCAAGGCTTTAGTGACACTGGGATTAAAACCTACCTTTAGACAGAACAAGGTATGTTTTTGATAAATTTCTATATGAAGCGTACATCTATAAGAAAACTGATGCATAAAATACCTGAAATATGTATCCCAATTTTAGTTTATCTTTAAAAAAATATTTTGTGAATTTGTTTCTTTTTTTTCCTGATCTTCTACTTATATACAAAAGAATGAAACATTGAGCCACTTTATAAGCTTTTCTTCATAAAAACTTTGAAATAGATCAGAATTGAATGCAAAATAATAAAAAAAATTAATGAAAGAAATTACTACAAAATTATTACTAAATTCCTATATTCATTTAAGGCATTAAATATTTTAAAATGTACCCCATTAAATAAGAACACAGTAATAACTCAGGCGATTACGTTAAGTTATATTATAACAAGTTAGTTTTATAAACAAAACAAGTGAATGAAATTCGGTTATTAATTCAATATATTTTTAGTTCGAAAATACTCATTTGGACGATATTTGTATGGCGCATTAAAAGATATTAAAACTGAACGTAACCGATATTGAGGTAAACAAGATTTTAAAAATAAATTTGATAATTATTAAAGAGGGAAAATAAAGGAATAAATTAAATTTTTAAACATAAAAGTTTATCTTATATTGTACAATATAATAATTAGTTAAAACGAGAATTATTTTAATAATTGAGAGCTATCAATGTGATGTAAATCATTCAAAATCGTTAGTTTGCGAGGAAAATTGCGCAGTTATAAGTTCTGAAGAGAATCTTAACAGTTAATGAGTTAATTAATGGTTAAATTTTTTCCATTACTTCAATTCTAAATAAATATTTTCATTTTACTAAAATACACGTGTTAATTTAAGATTTATCAAACTTTCAGCCTTTAAATATGTGTATATATTATATGAAAAACAATCTGTGCAGCATCATCTCGATCGAAGATATCACTTCTGAATTATTTATCAATAGTACCTGTGGTAGCTGGTATCATGGCTGCTTACAAAATCAATTGTAAAGAATCAGGTGCTTTGAAATCTTTCCGTCTTCATATTGTTATATTTTTGTTGAATCACAGTATTTGGACTCCTATCTTCTGCCATGCCTCGGCTTTTATTATCAACATCATCAGATTGTATCATTGCTCGATTATTCTATTTTATCCTCGTTTCTCTTGCATGTTCTCACTTAATTTGGAATATTGGCTCCTTCTGTGCTTGTGTTTGTAAGCGAAATATTAATACTGTTTATTGTTAGTGGCATAAATCTAAACAGGATGGAAGATATATATATAATTAGAATTTAATTTTTGTTTTAAAACATCCAAAATCAGGATCCGTAGGGCTCAGCATTTTCATACATCCTTTTATTTAATTCCTAATTAACTCTATTGTCCAAAAGCATCAATTTCTGAAATTTTGAATTGAAACATAGTTCTACCAAAATTAGGATATTAGGAAATATGTCTTTTTAATGTGTTGAGTTTTGTCACATTTTCTTTTTATTGTGTAAAAATATTTATTCATACTAAAATGGTTGCTTGCATCAAGTGTCTTTTATAAAATGCAATACATTAGTATAAATTAAAATATCATTTTTTTGAAATAATTAAGTTAAATTTCTGAAGGCATTTGAGATTTTATCTAAATATCATCTAATGGTTATTTTAGGACTATTTACTTGGCTTATTGACTCATTAGGACATGATTATTTGAGACTCGTTGGAAAGAGGTACCTTTCCAAGGGAAAAAAATGAAACCTTTCAATTAGAAGCCAATCCCTTTTTACGATTAAGCCTATCTTGTTTTAATAATTTCAACAATCACTTCTAGAAATTTCAAAATTATTTATCTATTCTAGAATTTTTTTAAAATTGGATTTAATAAGAGAAGATTTTATGACTAATAGCTACAGAATCTTACATTATATTTTTGACATTCTCTTTTGTCATTAACAGACTAATACTCTCTTTTGGAGCATTATCTTATGTATTTTCTTACATACTCGATACTTTTTTCTAAAAAATGATGATTATTTTAACTATTATATATACTGAGAATAGTTAGCTCTTATGATAACGTTTTATAAAGGTATATTGTTTCATTTAATCCTTTTATTACATATTTTTAATAATGTGGCTTTGTCAGCTCTGTGAAAAAGAATAATTTAACCTATATTCATCGTAAAGACAGTGTTTGAGTTAAATAAAGGATTTATCGAAGTCTTCGGATATTATCAATAATAATATAAATATGTTGCAAGTTTTTGAATACATATTTACACTTCAAAAATGAGCCTTTCCCTATTTTTAATTAATTATAATCTACTGGAGATATGTGAAATACATTATTTATACATATTACTTAATTTACTACACACGTCTGCTGTACTATTAATCCAATTTTCTTCAAATAAGGCATTAAATACATTTTCATGAATTATCTCATTACTCTAAGTAATGAAGACTTAAATTACTGCTTTAAATTTGGTGTTCCAATTTAATCTAATTAATTCAAATTTAATTCAAATTTATTCCCTGTAAAATCTTTCTGCTTTGTTGATTAATAAAATAATTACGAATGGGGGGCTGAATTTAGTTTAAAAGAGAATATTAAATATGATGATGTAAGTAAAATATTGAAGCTTTATAAACTAATTTATTATTTCAATATTAAATAGCAAAATAATATAACTTAGTAATTCTATATTCTAAAAACAAGTATGATAATATAGTATTTTCAAAGAATGAAAATTAAAAACAATTATCAATTGCAGTTAATACATCACCAAGTAATGGGGAATATCCAGTAATTATATTTGACGACAGAAAATTAGTCACTCATGTAACGAAAGTTGAATACATGTTCAATAAATGTTGGATGAGAGAGAGAGAGAGAGAGAGAGAGAGAGAGAAGAAATTCGTATTTTCTAAAGTAGATTCTTAGGGCAGTGTTTCTCAACTGTCAATATTTTCTGCCCAATTTTCAGTCATAATTTTCATTACCCCCTCCCCCTTTTACAATAACAATGTATTCAATGCAATAATAATGTACTTTAACGCAAAAGCTACAATACGACTCAAGTTATAAACGGTACAAAGTTATCAAAATAAGTATTGAATTTTGTATATCATTTTGTATATGACAAGCTCATAGGAGTAACTAGTAATTACTAAAATTGTTTTTAGTTTAGAATTGATAAATTAATTACTTTACAATACTACAAAAATACATTTTGTAGTACTGATACATTTATGAGTATAGTATATCAATGTTAATGTGTATTTAATATTTTATTATGTTAAAGTGTATTTCGTTTTGCTTCATTTCAGAATTGATAATTTTTTGAATCTTTTACTTTCGACTTTTCGATATGACCGCCCTTTCCCAAGTAGGGCTGTCACGCCCCCTATGGAGGTGCGCCCGACATTTTGAGAAACGCTGACTTAGTGGGGTCGATTTAAGTTAGATCTTTTGGAGCATATAAGTCTCTCTTTCGAGAAATGTGTGGAAAAATATACAATGCAAACTTATGCAAATATTAACCTTGTCACTTGAATTCAGTTCCCATTTCTGAAAGTCTGTTATAAACAGACCTTGTGATATTATTGGTAAAACATTAATTCAATCCTATTATATAAATTATCTAAAAAAATTTTAAGCAAATATATTTTGATTTTATTTATTTTTGAAAAGTTTTATTGAACAACCAATTATTATGAAACATTCAAAATTTATAAATAAATAATGAAATATTCATAAAGAAACTTTTTTTCCATTTCTTAATTATCACGACATAAATATAGATATTGTGTTTCGTTTGAGAAAAATTCTGTCAAAATTACCTAATTAAATATTTAGGAGTGAACAAATAGTTTCTTTTATTCTTGGTGTGTAACAATCAGTTCCATTTACAGTCGGCTCTCGATATTCTAAGTTGGAGGGACCAATAAAAAACTTCGAATTATCAAGAGGGTATTGAAAAAAATACTCCCAAAATACAGGGAAAGAAATTTTTACTATCATATTTAAATTTGAAACTATGTAAGAAAACAACAATTGTACATATGTGTAAAATTACTTTGCAGTATTTTTAAAAATTACATATTATACAGTATAAATATTATACTGAAGTTAAAAGTCCTGTATTAAAAGAATAAATTCAATACATACATACACAATCCTATTCAACTCTTCTTTAAATGGCTACCATCCTTTCTGAACATATGTGTTGCAAGGCCACGAGTTATGCGAAAGATATGGATGGCTGACATGAGGTGTGGTTGGTCTATTGTCCACTGCACTTCGAAAGCAAGAAAGCAATAAAAGTATCTCTTCGCCTGAGGAAACGGAAAACACAAAGAGGTAGCAGACAGATGGTCATCAGAGGGGCTACGTTTCAGGGAGATACACATAGACAACACTGCGCAAAACTTGTAAGATCCAACCTGTTTGTTTACCGGACTATATATGATAGTATTCGAATTGTCGAGAGTTATGTAAGATAACTTTGAATTATCACGTGTTGTAGTCTGACCAGCCACAGATTTTACTTCGAAATAGTGAGTGTACTAAAACGTATTGTCTTAGTTCGAAATATCAAGAATTTTTCTAGGGACTGAGCAAATACTTCGAATTATCGAGAGGTTCGTATTATCGAAGGTTTGAATTATCGAGAGTCGACTGTATTTGTTAAAAAATAAGCTAATTTACCATATAACTTTAATTTCGAATTAATTTCGATTTTATACAGTTGAGAGCTTGGAATTGAAAAAATATATCCAAAGTAACAAACGAAATCATTTCTCTAATATCTTTAACTTACCTATATATCTATATATGCATACTCCCTACTAATAGTTAAGCCCGAGAGGAAAATATTAATCCAGATGAAAAATCAATTTAAAATTGAGAGGTTGTAATTCGCTTCAGAGTCAAATGGAAGTATATAAATATGTTATGTAATAGCTAATCACAAATTCACGTTTATAAATATGCAACAAAGACAATCGTGTAAGAAACTATAATTTTGAAGAGTTAGAGAATTTTCATGTAAGAGTATAGCTAAAAAGTGTATGGGAATATCGTACGATTAGTTTTCAAGACAGACGGAATTTTAGCTGCATGTGCACCACAAGGTGATTGGCAAACATTGAGCCCTGGTGTTTGCTGGGAAAATTGAAGTAACACAATTAATCATATATGTTTTTCTTTTTCTCAGCATTCCTCATTCCATAATTTTACGTTTATAAAATCAATTTTAAATAAGCTAAAACAAGTATCTGAAGACGTGTGACTGGTCAACCAAGGGTAATAACACTCACGAAAGATTGATATAGTGTAATTATAGCCAAAGGGAATTGAAGAGCAACTTCCATAAGTTTGATATCTACATATTACCATCCATTTGTAGATGATATCTTGCATTACCGTGAGTGGAAGGTGACACGTGCATAAATTGTAAGTGCTGGAACCACGGGGTTTTAATATGGGAACTGCACCGTGCCTGACTGGGTTACCATTATGTTCTGTGGAAATTTGCCCTGGGACCAGAAAGACAACCATGTAATGGTTTTCAAAGAAAAAGTTATACGCAATTGGCCCTAGAACGTCATTGAGGATCACGCCTCCTGAAATGAAATCATGATTTGGGCAAGGGTTTTATTGGAATATTGCTCCGACCTTCACATTAGTAGACGCGTTTCTGGGAAGCCTGTACGGTATCAGAATGAAATCCTAGAATTTATTGTAGGAATGAGCTCTACTGACGTTGGTTCTATTTTTATAATAATATATAATAATGCACGTCCTCATAGAGCTCACATCCTCAACGACTACGTGAAGAAAAAGGGAATTTCCTTGATGGATTTTCTGGTGTACTCATCGACCTCAATCTCATAAATTTTTTTGTGATGTCCTTGATTGAACAGCATCTGTTGTATCCTTCTCCCCACCTATGCTCATTGAGTTTCAGATCATTAATAAATTTTATAGAAGAAAACAGACCCACAAGATTTCATAAGAATTTTCATTATTTTTGTTGCAGCTCACTTATTTAAAATACCTCAGCAATCGTAATTGGCATGTTATGATTAAGTAGCTAGCAGCAAAATTTTTCAATTGACTGATTCGACAAGTGCCTCAGCACTAAGTGTTTTCTTTTGCGTATTTAATTTTACACAACGCATTAAAAGATCTTGATTGAATTCAAATCATTGATGTTATCTGTTCAATCCCAAACTTTATTTACCTCAGTCATTTTGTAATCAACAGTCTTTTGCTGTAACTTTGAATCTCATTTTGGATAAACATTTTGTTAGATAACAGTTTAAGGTACCGAATTATAATAGTGATTATAATATCAAAATAACAAAAAAATGTCCAATCAAATTAATGGAACAAAAGTTAGAAAGAATGAAACATATGTGTTGAAATAAAATCAGAATACCGTAATAATATATTAATTCCTATAAAAAGTCTCGGAACGAAAATTTATGTGTTAAGATACATTTTCAGGAAGAAGACGAAGTTAAAGAAACACTATCATTTTTATCAAAGTAATTTAATTTATTTTATAAAATTTAATATTAAAATTAAGGTTTGTAAGGTCACGAACTTTTAGTAGCCGTTTCATGGGAACGAAAAGTAGTGCCGCCGTGGTAAGGGGCTGATGCGCATTCAATTTATTGCAACTCGCAGAGCTCACATTGGCATGGTGTGACAGTTTGGAGAGGGAAAGCCAGCTCAGGTTTATCCTAGTCATTTGACTATGGTTTAAAATTAAAAGTACTGTTTTAACGGGATCTATTCTTGTTTCTTCAACTAATCCTCTGGGGTAAACTATTCTATTATAGTGATTTTAGTTTAAAAACCACTTTCCATAATGATGACTTGATTTTATGCAAATGTAAATGCTATTTAAACCATGAGATTGGGGTGTGTTAGGTTGATCATGGAATTTAAAAATAATAGAAATTGAGTTGCGGCTGGTAAGTCACGTGGCAAATTTATATTCATCTTAGAATCTACTGGGAGTTGGGGGAGGAAATAGCATTTGAGTTGTACTGAGCTATCTAGGTTTGCGAAGGAATGGTATAAGACGCTCCGACTTCAGTTTTCATTTTGAATAATCTTATAAATTAGATTAAGGATAAAAATTTAAAAATTATCCTAAGGTTAGAGGCTGTAAAGTTGTATATACTTCATAAAGTGTTTACGATAAAAATAACTGTATGCATTTTCATAATCATGTCTGCTTCTTCTCCGATCCCCCTACATCTGCGACCCCGGGTCAGGACATAGCCCGGGTTGACAATAGCCCTCTTGATGCTTTATACACTACGTTGATAAACACGCGTACTCATTCTCTTTAAAGACTCCGATGAATTTAATTTATACTATCATTTGGTCATTACATTAATGTCAGAACATAAAGCAAACAAATGAATAAAATTTAAGAAAATAAATCTAAGTATTAACACTGTTTTTTTTAGTTTAATGTATATTAATACACATAAATACTTAGTAAGATATTTTGGTTAACATTATAATAAACATTTCTATTCGCATTATGTAATACATTCTATATTTATTTATACATGCATTGATACAAAGGATAGTTTCTGTCATGGAAAAACACCTTGATTCCGGCAATGAACTCGTATTTTCTGTTGCCACAGAATAATATGTTACGAAACTCACTCTCTTTTACTCACATAAATCCATTAAGTTTTGCTCGATTACCCATGACAAAAGTAATAAAATTCATCTTTTGAGAATCATAAGTAATAGCAATGCTCATCAGTTCCTGCATTTTTATAATTTCCGGCACTGGTTTTAAGAACTCAGTTGCCGCTCGTTCAGAATATCTATCATTATTGCTAATGTGAGCAAATTTAAAAAGGGATAAATTTAAACAAAATTCCCGGAACTCGTAATTGATAATTAGGAATAAGTAAATACATCAAAGTGGAATGATTCTTCAGGAAAAGATAGAAATATTAAGGGGAAATGTACCCATTTCCAGAAGGAAATAATCAATTTAAGTTCATTTGTCTTGTTCACTCTCGGCTCTTAAGAGTCATGATAACATTTATTTCCTTCGCAATAATCCCCCATTATGTTTCCGACTTCAAAATTTTACTCAATCATGCTCTGAGGACTGATCAATATTTGAATAGAATAGTGAAAAAGTATGTTAAATTTAAGATAGTTGAACTAAATTTTATTCAAAGGAAGCATGTGGTAGAAACACTTCTAATTTTTAAATACATTTAAAATGAATTATTCATATTTGTTGGCAATCTCATTATTTTGTATATTTTTTCATGCAATTAAATATGCTTCTCTTAAAATAAATACAGATGAAAGAAGTATACTTTAATTTTGCGATAAATGATAAGTTATATTTTTTTAAATGTTAAAAATAATTTAGTTCTAAATAATTTAGTAATACTTTTCACACTGCATTTTGATTCTACTATACTATATCAATTGATATTGAAACATATTTGTCTAATAACATTAAAAAAATTTTAAATAATTATACAGCGTAAAAATTTACATAATTTTTTAAAAAAATGTTTATATTAGAGAAGATTAATTTTGACTTAGATTAAATTTTTTACAGCTTTCTTTTCTGATTGAAATACGAGACGGTACTATAAAAAAACTTCCTCTATACTGTATACTCTGCACCTGTATCAATATACATATTATTAGGCTTTATAAATCATAATTTTATTATTCTGAAATTTTCTGAAAAAATAACATTCTAATCCGAAGCTTGTTTTGAAAAACAATGTAAATTTTAATTAGTCAAGCATATTTAAGTAAAATGCAATGGTTATTAGTGAAATATAAAGTGCAGTTTCGAGAGTAGAGTAGCTTTTTTTCAGTTATAGACGTAATGAATACGAGGTGATTGATGAAACTTGTGCCAAATTTTTATTTAATCCAATCTCAAAAAAAAAAAAAAAAAAAAAAAAGAATTTTTACTGTATACAAAAGTAGTATAAAGGAAAACATTTTGATGTACTCATTCCATCATAAGACTTACGCATTACATTATGTTTGTGTATTGTTTGCATAAAATATTCTAGTTTATTTATTTTATCAAGTACCTAAATTTTTCAAATCGCTATTTAATAAACTAGATCGTAATAATTTAATAGCGTTATTTATATTCTCAGTATTTTAGTATTAATAATATAAGAATCATATTGTTTCGACTAAAAATATTTTATTGGTATTGTTTTTATAATTTGATGAGAACTAAATATATTAAATAAATGATTAACTATTATTTAGTAAGTTTTTCAATAAAGGTTTTTCCACATTGTGAGAAGTATAAGCTTCTTTTTCTATAATAAAATTTGTTTTCGGTTTGATAAATTAAATAACTAATCGTCAATACAAAATTGACAAATGATAAAACAATAATCTTTAATTTTTGAATTTGTGGAATTTATGTGAATTTGTTCTCCACAAATTTAATCACTGAACACGGAAAAATAAATTAAAAAATATTTTTATATAACAATAAAGTATTTTTAATTTTCAAAAAAAATATTTTAACATATTTTTTGCATAGTTTTATCGTTTTTAAAACATAAATAACAAAGCTAATGAATTAGGGAGGAAAGACATAAATATTATTTTTAAAAATACATATCTATGATAAGGATTGAAATTTTATTTTACAAAAATTACTATTCGATAAATAAATAAATTATTAACAGTGAATAATTATAAACTATTAGGGCAGAAATGCATAAATTCGCTTGACTAAATCTTTCATAACGTTAAAAAACATCCTTATTATTATTATTATACTCACAAAAAATCTTCTACATAACAAACGTACGTTTAGACTGATAGGTAAAATTATTATTATTATTATTATTTTGCTTTTGTTTTCATGAATTGAATTCAATGTTTTTGGCTCTTACTTCCAGTTGAGGTCCCAAATAAAATCAAGATTTTAAACAATAATAGAATGAATGATTTGAATGAAAAACTCATTTGACAAGTATTAAAATCGAAATTTTCATCCGACAACATCAAGTTATTTCAATTTCCGGTCGCTTGCAAAGAATGCCTCAAGTCACGTATATGAACATTCAAAAATTTCCGTATCTGAGTGATTACGATTTAGTTCTTTTGGCATGAACCTTTTTTCTTGATATTCTTATGCCCATTCCTCTGGAATTGTTGCATTTGACAGCAATCGAGAGTTTTCCCAAGGGAAATGTCAATTTAAGCACACGTAACATTTTTATTGCCGGTTTTTCTTTACTTTAAAGAGATTATTTTTTTTCATAGTTCACTTTATAGGAAATAAATACCAACGAAAGAAGGAAAAGTGTCTTAGCTTCAAGGAATTTATATATGGAATCCGTTAAATTTTTTTCAATACTTAAAATCATATTCTTAAGACGACTGAAAGCTAAAAGCACTATTCTTTTTTAAAAAGAATAAAAAAAAGCTAATGTGTTAAAAGTATGAACGTAAAAACGCTAGGTTTGGTTAAGATTTTACAGTGTATGTTTTACATATTTAAAGTACACAGCAATAAGAAGAAAATATTTTATTGTAAAACATTTTTACGAGTATTTTGCCAATAAATGGATTATAATTTAGATATTTCGGACGGAAAATTCGATTATAGATAAATTTATTTTTTTGTGAAAATGTTATACCTTTTACGATATTTTAAACCTTTTTTATACAGATTAAAAATTTGGATTGGAAATAGAAATACAAATGCAAGTACTTTTAAGTAAAAACGAAAGAAATTGTACTTTAACGGCAATCATATTTGTAAGTCTAAGCAAGAAAAACAAATAACAAAAATTAGTATAATTTAGAAACAGAAAGATTTAAAAAAAAAATATATAAGTATAGCAAAATCGATAAAAATAAGCAGATAAAGATTTTTTAATATGTTTTAAATATTTATTGAATAAAAATTAAGTTTTTAAGAAACTCTAATTTGTTTTTTTCAAATTGTATTACATTTTTTGTTTATGTAATAAAAATAATCCTTTCAATAAAATATACTGAATTACCTCATATACAAAAGAAATATAACATTTATATCATTAGAAGTAAGAAGCATTAAAAGTTCACATATAAATAGAATGAAATATTATTTTTGTATAAATTATTCGAAGCCATATTCTCAAACCTTTGAAGAAAAGTTTGAGGATATGTTTGATTTTTGAAAAAAGCAACTCTAAAAATGAAAGGATTATATTTCTTAAGTACTTTAATATAAATTTAGTTTTTAGATCGTTATTATCTTTTTTTATTTTATTTTAAAACTTTTTCTAAATATTCTTTGTAAATATTATTAAATAAAAAAAGCCCTTCTAAAGCTAAACTGCAAACAAACATTAGATTTACGAAAGATAACTTTTGTGGAATCCCTATTTCAAAGGATTTATATTCTTCGTACTAGATACATAAAGTTACAAATCTTCTTGTCTAGAAAGGATGATATTCTGAATAAAATTTATAAAATGTGGAAAATGTTCTTAAATTGTTTTTTACTTCCATATGCTTTAGTAAGTTATTTACTTTGGATATAAATTATGATGCTATTAAAATATAAAATGTTTAATCTTATTTATTTGAGGAAATAATATACGGAGAGAACAAATTATAGAAGCTAAATAAAGATTATATTAATGCACTGTTTGAAAATGAGTTAACCTTCGTAATACTTGTGTTTTTTTTTACTTGCTTTTGTCAAAGCATGTAAAGTTTTGATTTAAGCTGAATGATTCGTAATTTATAAATTTAGTAGGACATTGTAATTGAATGATTTATGTTTGAATATTTAAAATTATAGTACAATATTTATGAAATAAAAAAATATCTGAATTTTAAAAGATCTAATTGAACATAATTCATAAAAAAGGACATACTTAAAATTTTTTATAATTCTCATTGTTGTTGTGTAAAATAGATATCGAAATTAAAGCTATATTAAACAGTTAAAATGCGGAAAATTTACTAATATATATATATAAATATTTTTGACATATTTTAATAATCTTTTTATATAAGCCTCTCTACCAAAGGCTAAAATAATTTTCGGTATTATGTATTTTTTGTTGAGTTATAGGGTAATTTCAATTTTCTCGTCCATGATCATGTCCGTTTGTTTATATTTTACTGTTATGCTTACAAAGCTGTCATGTACTTTGACAGCTATAATTTTATTTTATTTTGACAAAGCTTCGCTAAATAGTATTTATAAGTATTAATTTGTCAAGTTCAGGAGGGTAACATAGTTTTAACTCTCATTCATAGTTTTAACTCTCTATGAGGCTGAAATCAGCATTATTTGTTTACAATTCGTTAAGACTTGTGTGTGCATTTTTAATTGTATTTTATTTAAACTGTACATTGATTTTATCAAAAAAAAAGTTCTTTTAAGAAAATATTTTAAATTTTACTTGTTATTTCAAATTATAAATATGGATCTTATATCAGCAGATATAGAAACTTAATGGTCGTCCAAGTAAAAGGAGAAATATATTGTTTGAAAATAACAAGAAGTGATGTCCAAAAAATCCTCTATAACGATGGAAAAAAACTGCTTTTATGATCTTGCGCAAGATCAATCATCTTACCGTAGAATAATTTCTCAACCTGAAGCAAGCTATATTTTCACTCATAGGACTCTGTTTTCTGAACTGTTGCAGAAATTTCCTCGAATATATTGTTCCCATTGTGATCTTTCAATCAAAAACACTATTCCATAGGATACTATATTAAGATGGACTTTTTATACGAGTCATGTAATGAAAGGTATAGAACAGTTTACTCAAGTTTCCAAGAGGCCTATAAAGTTCACATGAATTAATAGCAAGTTGTAAGTGCTTTCTTATCCACAGGCAGAGACCATGTTGCTTTCGGAAACTTTTTTATCAACATGCCAGCAACGGGTAGAAAAACATTTGCAAAAAACATCCACAATTTATCGATAAAAAACAGAAAGGAAGAAAAAAATACTTGAAAAGTCACATCAAGCAGCTAGAGAAGCTCACGTAAAAGTTGATGCTTCTGTAAAACATAAAGATGTCGTATGATGGTACTGGCAAAAGCGAGGGCATACATCTGACCTAGGATTAGAAATGATTATTATAATCTTTAATGGTCGTCCTTGACTTTGAAATATTCTCGAAATGATGTCAGAATTGTATGGATACTGGTCGAGATTACGTAGTTGCTATTGCAGACTTTCACATTTGGCAAAATGGACATTCTGATGAGTGCGACAAAAATTTCGATGTAACTTATGGAGCCATGAAGATGCAGATTACCCTCATAATATGGAGGTGGTCAATTAGTGATTGCCAAAGGAAACTCGTTTCCATGCTGAGTGAAGTTGGATGAAAGAATTTTAAATTTTTGGTAGAAAATTATATTTATAGATACGATATAAAAATTGAAAAGAAAGAGTGTTTGAATCATATTGCAAAAAGGTTGGCAAGTATGCTTGGCATGTTGCCTAAGCATGGAAATTGTCCTGAATGAGCTATGTAGACATTCTACCTTTAGTTATAAAAAAAAATTGGATTTCATAATGGAAATATTTATTTTTATAAATATATTAAAAATGTAAAATAAGTTAAATTAAATAATGAGTTTGCCTAAAGTTTTACGTCATTTTGAATTATTAAACCTATGTAATTTTTTTGCGGTGAGAAATAAAGAAAATATCACGAATGTCTGTTGTTTAAAGCTTGTAAATACATTCTAAAAACAACTTTCTGAAAAACTTAGCCAAAAACTTAAATTGACACTGAAACTGATTACAAAAAAAAACTTGATACATCCACCAAAAGTATTACAAATTTGTTTACAGAAAGGAGCTAATAAATATTTTTAAGCAGCAAATATTAAACGAAAAATATAAATATATAAAAAAAAATGTACATTTCCATGTATAAAACAAGAAAATAAAAAAGAATAGTAACATGCTGGAAGAGATTGCTTTGATCAAAAAAAGAAGTACAAGCAATTTTTAATGTACAGAAAGTAATGCCTTTATCTCTTTTTCTGCCTTGTTACAACTGACACGATATAAATTTTTATGGATTAAAATACTCTTTTTTCTAAAATGTTTAAGGTTTTCTTAAAGAGTATCATTACTGAAACAAATCTGCATGATGTCCACTTAAATAATTGCAGTCTGTTAGAAGCTCGTTATTCCAAAAAGCAAGATAAAAACGAAATTAAATCAGAGATTACGTACACAAACACTAATTATTCACTGCGTAATTAATTTAGTGAATTTTCGAAAATCTTCGGAAAAAAAGGAAATAAGAGGAAAAAAAATGTGAATTATTTTTAAGCGATCCACATTAAATTTCGGTAAAGATACTCGAAGGGAAACTTTTGTAAGGTATTTTGACATATACAAATACTGTATTGGGAATACTATTTCATTTTTAAATCACTCGTTTTACATTTTTGTAATAACTCATTAAGTAAATAAGTCTAAAAATTTTTTTAATTATTGTGAATGAAAACAAGAGAATGTTTAAGCTTCAAAGTAATAATATTCATTAGGATTACTCGTTTTTTTTATTCACAATCTTTTCGAATTTGAGTGTATTATTGTATTAAAAATTTTTCACGAGTTTTCTGTTTTGAAAGTCTGTAATTGAAATAATAGCTAACACTTGATTTCAATAATACTTCGTATAATAACGTTTTGGTATCATAACTTGGTATCTAGGCACGTTTTCCACTTGACGATACAGTACATAAATAGGTATTTCCACTTATTTAATTAGAAAAGATTTTAAAAATAAATTACTAATTAAATTTTTCAAAAGTAATTCTGGAATACGATGAGAAAAATGAATAAATTTCTTATAGTTAAATTTCTTTTTATACATAATGTGCAAATAATTACACAGAAAATATGTATAATTATGTGAAGGTGAGAGGAATTTAATGTTACCGCTCTCTTAATTACTTTATTTGACTTGAAATTACTTAAATAATCTTAATATTTTAATAACTACGTGCTTGAATTCTGAACTTTATCAAATTATCTCTGTAACACATATGTCTCTGAATAATTTTATCAATATATATAATTGGAGCCCATAAGAATAGTTCATTGAGAATTTCATATTATACCAACACATTTTTAAAAATGTGAATGATATATTGAAAACAAGGAGAAAAATGTTTTATTTTCTCTTTTAATTAAAGAAAGTAAATGAGGACATTTCAGATTCTTTTGTGCTGGAAAAAGTTTTTGTGGACAGTTCAGACAGCGTCATATAAGAAATTGTAGAAGTACTGGTCTACCATATTTAGTTTTCTACATTGTTATGAAGACTTTTCTTAACACCTCCGTCAATTTTAGTAGATCTTTTTAATTGTTTATTTGTAATTTATTTTTATTTCATGTTCATTAAAAGTATTAGTTATGCAATGATTATCAATTTTTAAATATATATATATATATATATATATATATAAACTTATATCACTGCTGCAGGTAAAATGCTGCATAATATTATACAAGAATTCATCAATAAGAAACGTAATAAAGCTATCATTAAAAATAGTAAAGATATTATAGATTTTTTTAAAATTAAAAATATTTATTCAGTTCATAGTTATGACTTTGAAGATCTTTTTAATTCCACTAATATCAATGATATAATTGGGGTAATTTTAGATAATCATAGAAATTTTAATCTTAATATTAATTTTAAAAAATTTAGAACTCTAAGAAATTTAGTCTTAAAAGAAAACTACATTAATTTTAATGGTTCTCTGTACAAACAAGCCAAAGGTTTGCCTCAAGGTGGCCCTACTAGCAATAGTTTGGCTAATTTATATTTACACTTTTACGAAAATAATTATATTATTAATAATGATTATTACATATTAAGATACATAAGTGACCTAGTTATTTTAGGTAAAAATAATAATTATAACCCCAATATTAATTTTTATCCAAATTAATTAAAGCTAATTAAAATTAATAGTAATCCATTTATAACTAATTACTTGGATGTATCATTACGTATTAAGGACTATAAATTGCATAGCAATATTTATGATAAAAGAGATGATTTTAATTTTAACATTCTTAAAGTGCCTTACTGGAATTCCAACATTATATCAAATTATAGAAATATTATTTTCAATTATATTTATCATAATAACGTATTAGTTAGTGATAAATATAATATATATTTAAATAACTTTATTAAACATTGTATGGAACACGGATACCCTCCTAAATTTATAAAAAGCTACCTAACAGTTGAATAAAAAAGTTATTAGTTGTAAAGTTTATAGATAGATGGCCCCTCTAGCTAAGTAAATTAACAATATTATATTTTCTTAAAAATTAATTGTATATGTCTGGGTGGTACTTTTATTTTCTATACATTTTAAAATAAAATATAGAGTTTTTAAATGTATATATATAGTAATAATGCTATTTTATCAAAACTTAATAATTTTATGCGATACTGTTATTGTCCATGACGGGGTATATATGTTGCTCACGTGGTAAGTCTTTATCTAATAGTTTATCTTTGATTTTAAATATTTAGTAATAATTACAAGTGATAATATTATCGTTTTACATTAATAGATTATGGTTTTATTTATAATAATAGTTAAACTCTTATCTAGAAATTTATTGCTTTCCCTATGGCCAGAGTAATGGCAATTCAGGTGAAGGTTGGCATTGTTTAAACCTGCATTCCTGGTTCCTAAGCTAGGAGTTTGCTCTAATATTTCTGGGACTAAATCTATTCTATCATGACTATAGTTATCTTAGGTATGTAACTATTTTTTGAATGTTTTTGTAATATATATAGACTGGTGTTCAAAAGTTAAGCATAAATCGTAAAATGCGAAAAACATGGAGTAAATATTCGTTAAATTATTCAAATTTCTTGCGGATATTAATTGGGTGAAGGAGAAACATTGAGTTTATGCAAAATTTTTCAGTGGACTACGTCCTGCGTGAAACACCGGCGCTTGTCGGAACGCAGAGAAACCGATTTACGCAGCATAGTCAGTTCAGACAAGTTTTGTGCAACTGCTGTGCGAAGGAACGTTGTTAACCATCAAACAAGGTGAATGATGGCACAAAGACGTCAATTGGACATGTTTACGAAAGGAAGAATCGTTGGAATGTTGGAATCCTCACGATCACAAACTGAAGTGTCTCTAATTCTGAATGTGGACCAGTCTGTGATCTCAAGACTGTGGCAGAGGTTTCAAAGAACGGAGATGTTACTCGACAACCAGTATCAGGTCGACCAAGAGTCAGAACCCCTCGCCAAGACCGATATCTGGTAATAAGTGAGAGACGTCAGAGGGGCAGTAGTGCCAGAGCCCAGTTGCCGCCGGAATACGAATTTCGAGACAAGCTGATTACAGGAGACTCATTCATGGTGGCCTATATGCCAGATGACCAATAGTTTGCATTCCCCTCACGTCTGTGCATAAACGCGCTCGTTTAAACTGGAGTTTGAAACATCAACATTGGAGAGTGGGAGAGTGGGCCAATGTGATGTTCAATGACAAGTCCCGGTTTAGTCTGAGTAGTGATTCTCGGTGGGTAACGATATGGAGAGAACGTGGGACACGTTTTGAACTAAGACATATAACGGAAAGACATCATTTTCCATCAAGGGGAGTAATGGTATGGGCAGGCATCATGATGGACGGCCGCACAGACCTCCATTTCCTTGACACGGGGTCTGTGACTGTTCAAAGATACAGATACGAAGTTCTTGACCCTTATGTTCGCTTGTTTCGAGGTGCTGTTGGACCTGACTTCATATTCATGGATGATAATGCGCCATGTCACCGAGTGGTGCTGATTGATGACTTCCTTGGAACGGAAAACATTCGGGAGACATATTGCAGCCGTTTAGCACCCACCAAGCTGCGTTACAGAACTGAAGAGAGCTCTCCAAGAAGCTTGGAACCGTTTGAGCCCAAACCTCATTCATCATCTCATAGCAAGTATGGTAAATCGTTGTGCAGCGTGCCTGGCTGTCAGAGGTGACGACACGTCTTATTAAACTGCAGCATCAGTATTTTATTTTGTTTTCTCTCATTTTTTCTTTAAATTATGAATCATTGCTATGCTAAGTTTTCTTTCAAACTGCTAGTTTGTATAATAAAATCAATTATTATCATTATTTTGATTTTCTTCCTTAATTTATAACCATTTTACACACGCATATCACGTTTCCCGCCTTCTGATTTACAGTTGCTTCTTTATTTACATAATTATCAATTATGCTTAACTTTTGGACACCAGTGTATATATATATATATATATATATATATAATTCCGGGTAAAATGAAATTAAAACGTAAAAATGCTTATGATTCTAATGCATTTTATTTCCAATTAACTGTATGCACATGAAAAGCGGTTGTTTCTTTATATTACCAATCATACAGAAGGCTATATTTAACGTGTGTCTAGTTGAATCACTCATGAAGATCTGATTAAGAACTTTTTATTACCTTTTACTAGAAAACCTAACTAGTTACCTCAAATCACGTTTTCAAAAATCCATCTGACTTTACTATGTCAAATGCTAACATTATTAATTGCTTCAATGAAGAACAACTCCTTCTGTAATAATCTAATCAAGGAAGCTTGTTCAGCAGATGGTAAAGCATTTGCGATGGATAATAACAGTTTATCTTCAGAAATCGATATGTTCTCTACACTCGAACATTAAGCAAAATGATAGAGAGAGGATGAGTTTAGTAACCTTTAGATTACTCAAATATATTAGGAAAATTGGCCTTTGATTGCAATATATTTTTCTGAAGTCAGCGGAGAGAATACTGTGACAAAATAATGCAATTAACAGTAGCTTCGATGTACAGACCTTGACTTTTCATGTTATTGTACACAATAGATAGCCTATCATTTTTTTTTTGAAAAAGAATGCGGAAATAATCTTTCAGCTGATGTCAAAGTTTGTGTTATGATTTAAAGATTAAACCATTCTCGATATATTTCGAAAACTTTTTAATTTTTAAAAGTTATGTTAGATTGCTTCAAATTGCTACGTTATTGTTTGTAAATTTTTACCAATTTTTTCCCATTTTAGTAATAATAATTTGTATTTCTACTTTTAAATTTAGCATATTTTTCTTAAAATATACTAAGGAAATCTAAAAACAACAACAAAAAAAAATCCCCATACCTCCATTTTTTAAAGAAAATGTTGTCGCAAGAAGTCAAATACCCCTTAAGTTGAGGTTTTTAAAAAAAAATATTTAATTGGATAGAAGTTTTTAAATAAATTGTTTTTAATCAATATAATCGATAGACTTCTTCATGGATCAATGAAAGCCAACTCGAAGCTTTTCAAACAATGAGTATATAATTATTTTTAACCTATAGTGATCGGAATCATCACTTAATTACTGTCAGGTGTTTCCCAGACTAATCAAATAAGTTTGAAAAAAGTGAATATACTATTTCTCTAACGTTGACTTAAAAAATGTCAGTAATCAAAAAAAAAAAAAAAATTATCTATTTCCCATCTATTAAAATTACACAACTGTACAGTCAAACTTCAACATCATGGACATAAGATATATTACATCTACATTTACATTTAAACGTATGTGTAACATGTAATAACGTGCAAGAATAAATTTATATAAAAATAAAGTTTTTAAGTAAAAAACATAAAATGTAACATTAAATGCAAGATTAAATTCACATCCAGTTCGTCTTGCGGATATTTTTTGTATTATCAAAAATTTTGCGTTGCCACGAAGTTTGATGAAAACTAATATTTTTCGGCTATGTAAGAAATGTGCTTTTGAGATTTACTCATAAGGTGTACCACTCCGTTCAAATTTCTTCAAATACTTGGTTCAGAGTCCGTGAAACGATTGGTTGGTACTGATATTGTGTTAATTTTCTTCTGAAATTGCACAATCCTTGAAATCACTATGTTTACCTATATAAACATTCGATGCGATATCTAGTATGGACAGTAGAGCGCACAGGAATTTCTGAAGAAGGGAGGAGTCCAGGGTCGTATCATGCCCAAATGCACCGCCTAATAGATTATTTTAATTTTGTCAATTTTCAAAAACAAAAAACCGTAAAAAATAATTATTATATAAATAATGAGTATTAATTAATATAATTACTTATTACTAACAAATACTTAATTACATTTTACATACTATATACATAGGATTATAATCCATCGAAAAAAATCGAAGGCTATGAGGAAGAAGGGGGTTCGGACCCGAGGCGCCCCTGAATATGGATGCAGTATCAGTTGTCTTTTTTCTCCCATGTAGATTTCTGAAAAATGTTTAAACATATATTTCCAAAAGAGTTTTTCCCCTGTAAGTAATTTAATCTATATATTGTTTATATATATATATTAATATTATGAATAAGATGTATAAGTGGAATTATATATATATATATAAATATATATATATTTTTCGTTATATAGATGATATAATCATTTTTGGCAAGCAAGACAACTTTATACCTAATATTAATTTTTATCCACAATATCTTAATTTAATACAGACAAATAGTAACAGTTACGAAGCAAATTTTCTTGATATAGAAATTAAATTAAATGATTATAAAATAGTTACTAATATTTATGATAAACGAGAAGATTTTAATTTCAATATTATAAAAGTACCGCATTGGGAGAGTAATGTGCATGTATCTATATTCAGAAATATTGTTCTTAATTACACACTACGCAATAAACTTCTAGTTACTAATAAATCAGAAAAAATAAAAATTATAAATATTTTACTAAATACTGTTTAATTCAAAACTACCCTATTAATTTTATTAATAGATATTTAAATAATGAAATTCTAAATAGTAAGGATTAAATTTCCATAGTTTTAAAAGGTTTATATTATAGATTTATTATTATTCCTAGATAGTTTTAAATACCCCCAGTTTCTAGTTTTAGATAAAATTACTTTTTTAGAATATATTATAACTTTTAAACCATATTAAGAGTCTAAGATAATGGTAGTATGTTTACATTTCTTATTTTATTATTTCTATTCTTTTCATACTTTTGCTAAGTGCTATATTTCAGCCATTGCTTTGTTTTGAAATTGTATTTGGGTCCAGAATCTGGCAATAACTTGTTTATTGTACTCAGATTTAGCGCGGGCTCTGCATTTCAGTATGCAATTTTTGGGTAAGTTACCTTTTCCTTATAATGGATTTAGATTTCCTATCCATTATTTATAATTGGTATTTGCTTGGTATTATTAACAAAAAAGGGGGAAGGTTGTCTGGCCAAAAAACATGTTCAAACCCCACTTTTATACAGAAGGATTTTTTTTAAAGAAATTTTATGTATACTAGCTGTCCTAAGTCAGCAATGTTGATAATACTGAAGCATCCATTCTTTTATATTTTACTGTGTTATTTCAATCTTTCATATCTCGTTCTAAATTCTGTTGTCTTGTTATCTGGCAATTGATATTCTTTTAAGTATTAATCATGTAATTCATCTCTCTCTTGTAGAGAAATTTTGAATATATATATATATATATATATATATATATATATATATATATATATAGAAAAACTCACCCTATTTTTGATGCTTCAAGGACAATAATATAATTTAAGTTGAAGGTTTTGAGACAGACCTCTAATGAAGCAGTTACAGAAAAAAATTCGCGTTTCCACGCATTCTGTTTGAAGAGGTAGAATGTTTTTAATGTTTTGGAGGTGTGCAAAACACCCTATGCGATAGATGCTGGATTTACATCAGTGCAGGAGAGTTAAGGGGATAAATTAAATGTTTATGAAATCATTCCCTGAGATGTCACCAAAGTAGAGGTATCGTGGTATTAAAGACTGAACTACGATTTATTTGGTAGGGAAATGTCGCGTCAATTTATTGCCCATGTTCAGAGTTTAACCTACTGTTGATACTACTGCATTTAAATGAGGTACATAATCCTTAGAAATATATTCCTTGTTGAATTTTTTTTCTTTAAACAAGGTGCAATATATAGTTGACACAAACTGTTGTACAGCAGTCTGCAACTCTTGCGCGGGCCTCATGGTTTTGCCTTATGATCCTCCATTACCATGCGTACATCATGATTATCCTCTGGCACAATAGTATGAGTAGGTTGGTGTAATCCTACCTATAGGTGGAGGGACATATTTACAAACTTCAATGAAAATAATCTGTCATTATAACTTTATTTTGTTCTATAAAGGACCCTATTTCTCTGTGGAATAATTCAGAATTTATGCAAGCCACAATTTGGACATGTACTTGAATAACTTGGAAACATTTTGACTAGTCATACTCTAAATTTTAATGTTTTAAGAAAGAAAAATAAAATCGAGAGAAAAACACAGATTTTCGTCGCCTTCTATCCTTCCTTTCCACAGTAGATGTAGGTATCACAGCTAGCATATTTTGCGTTTGCATACAAATGCATTCCTAATATTTTGTATGCTTTATAACGAGGTGTACTCAAGGGTAGGCAATTCATCGTATTTGAATTTTAGCAAATAGTTTACGAAGATAAGGACAACAAAAATGAGCCTGACTGATTTTTATGTCTGGAATTACTCTGTCAAGAATATTAAATACTTTGAGAAATCACTCAAAATAGTTAAAAATTGTTTGAATTGAAACACAAACTCTTAGAGAGAATTTTGTTTTACAATTCATTAGTATTGTTATCTAATTTTATTCAATTGCGAAGGATTATAAGTTGACTCAAGGAATGTAGAATTTATTCTTTAAGTAATGTTAATTCCTCATGCTGATGTGAAAATATCTTTTTACTATCCACTTTAAAAAATATCTGGACAGCTTATTTTCTCGTAAATATTAAGCTGGATTAGTTGTCATCGCTGTATGTATGTTTTATAATTTATATTTTTTCGATAAAAATATCTCTTAGAAAGTTTGTTATTCTTTAATTTATTTCAGAAAAAGAAGATACTTATAAGCTGTTTCTCCTTCAAGGTGACAATATTTTTAAAGCAAAAAAAAATATTTGAGAATTTAGTTCTAAGCAGACGTTTAAATAACTATCTTGGAAACTACAAAAATCGGTAAGAGATGTCTTGTCATATTTATAAATTTCATTAAAACAAAAGAGGAAGGAGGGGGGGGGATTTTCTTGTACTTGATTTTTGATTGACGTAGCACTCTGAAGAGATACTTATAATTTTAAACGTTATTTAAGTGATGATGACATCTGAGATCACACTTCATTCTCCAAACTTCCATGCCATGACAGACTTAACATGCATCATCTCTTCTACAAAGAGAGTCTTCATGAATAGAACTGTAATTTTACTGATCATGAGTTCGTGACTATGACCACTTGGGTATTGTAGCCTTAATTTTTTGTAAAGAAATTTTTACCAAATACACATTTGATATATTCGTTGTTTCATTTTTAGTTCAGCTTAAGGTTAATAAATGTAGGGAAAAGTAATTTTCGGGGGAAACAATAATTAATTTAACTTACTTTTCTTTCTATATATATAAATATAAAATAAAACAATATTGTATATGAAGTAGTATATATATCATGATTAATTAATATTTTGAGTATTAGAAATAGAAATTACTCTCTTTTTATGAAGAAATTTTTTTAATTTAAATTAATCACATAATTAAGATAATTTAAACAAATCTATGAATATGAATAATAATGTATTACTGTATGTTTAGTTTATAACTTTCAAAATGTTGTTGGATCCGATCTCTTAAACACAGAGGAGACACACAGAGAAAATACAACACAAAACATGTAAGCCCCAGCCTGTTTGTTGCAGGACTGTTTGTTGCAGTATTCGAATTGTCGAGAGTTTTATAAAATAACTTTGAATTAGCTCGTGTTGTAGTCTAGCCAGCCACAGCTTTTACTTCGAAATATTGAGAGAACCAAAACGTATTGTTTTAGTTCGAAATATCAAGTTTTTCTAGGGAGTATATTAGCGAGAGGTTCGTATTATCGAAGGTTTGAATTAACGAGAGTCGGCTGTATGACTTACTCGCATCGATATAATACATGCATGTTAGAAAGGAAAATATCCCAAGCATTTCTAATAATTTTAGCTTACTTTAGGGCAAAACACTGCTTTATTAAATTACAATATTGAAACTTTGTACCAGTGCTTTTTAAATTCGATTCTATTGCTTGAATATGAATTTGGTTATTAAATCTTGATAAAAAAAGCTATTTAGAACTAGTTATATATTTAATGTATAAGTAAAAGTCAGAAACTTAAAAAATGAAATATGAATAAATGGATGCATTTCCGTAAACTAGATTTTGTGACTTCAGTGAATACGAGACGTGCTCGGAAACTAAGTACCTTTTTGTTCTACCACAACCATAGAGGTAACATTGAAGTTCAACCACTGCGCAAGGTTGCAAGGGTTCGTCATGTCTGCGTTATTTACGGAGAATGAATTGAAAAAGTAACTTTCCAACATCTATTAAGAGATAAATGCTCAGTTTCTCAAGCCGAATTTTAAATGTACTGAACATCTTAATGTCTTAAGAAAATTTGTTTACTGTATAGGTTTTTAAACTTTTATTGGTAACGCCCCTTATTTATATTCGAGTATTTCCTCCCTTTCGTTTTATTTTATATTTTTATCTTATTGATGCATTTTTAATTTTGTTTTAAATTATATAATTGTGTAACCACTTATATCTGTAAGCCTCATGTTATGCAATGTGAAGCATGAGGAGTTTTGAAAATAAATAAATTTAAAAAAAACCATTGCGCAAACATATCTCTGTGTGATTGTTGGTACAGTATGGTACCATTACAACCAGTTGCATTGTTTTTGCAAATGTTAGTGAGCGTTCATAATGGTTAAGATGATTACCGATCCCATCTGTGACGTGCGTTCCGTAATCTGTTAGCCAATTAGCGTGTTGAGGTTTATGATGAAATTGTAACGATTGATAGAATGGTGGGAAAGGGGATTCAACAATTCAATGATGGGCGCACCAATGTTCATGACGAAGCACCGAGTGGATAGCCCTCTGTTGTCAATGATGGTTTGTTTGAAAAAGAGAATGAGAACATTCGAGAAAGTAGACGGTTCACATTAAGATTGCTTTGTGGTGAGAGTTTCCACAAAAAGCTGTTTAGCGATTCCTCTCTTCAATGGTGTAATCTTTCTTTTGAAGATAGTATAGATAAGTTGGTTTCCTAACATGACAAATGTCTGAACAATGGTGGTAATAATGTAGAAAAAAGTTTCGACATGCACTTTCATGTAAAATTAATTTTTGTTTTGAAAAAAAGATTTTTTGGCGAGTTTTTCAATATTGGTACTTAGTATCTGGACACGCCTAGTAGATAACAATACAAAATTGTTGATATACCGGTGGAGAGAATATTTATTTCGGAAATAAGAAAATTGCATTACTTTTTTAAGCATTTTTTAATAGTTTGAAATATGGATGCATAATTAATTATTTTGGTATCTAAAATTTAAACAACATTTTAAGGGATACAAAAAGAATAATTTCGTGTTTGGAAAAGTGTATTTTTTAATGTTACAGGTATTCAAAATTTAAGTTATTAACTGTAAGGAAATTCATGTGATTTATTAAGCGGGAGACAAAAGAGTAATATAAAAGAAATATTAAAGTTTTGATGAATATAATAAAGATCTTGAATAACTTACTCATTTTTGCATTTTATGTTATTATTTAAAAACTGAATATAAAAGAATTTTACAAAATTAAAAACAATATTTAACCCAATATTAATTATTACAAAAGAATCTTTCTTATCTCCACAAACGTTTTTACATAGTTTGCTGTTAAAAATAACTTGTAACATTTATTTATTGATGGATATGTGTTTCTGTTTGCGATGTGTTTTCTACTTTTAAACATTGATAATTAAAATTTCTACCATTTTGCAAAACAGAAGTACGTATTCCTAGAACTTAAAAATAAATTCTAAGATATGTTTACTCTAAATAGCCGTCGAACTGCAAGTCTTCTTGTGAGGTTGCTGGAGGGGGAAGAGAAGTGGGAGGCCTCTGACCACCCCAGGTTAAGCTCTCTCAAAATTGGGTTCGAAACGAGCCAAAACGTACTATTACCACTTTATTTCACATTTATTCACAAAACAGGGAATGGACGGCACAACACAAAGACAAAAGCATTAGACATGGTAGGTACATGACAAAGAAAAGAGCAAGAGGGCGGATTTTCCAGAAATTTCCGGTATTTATACCAAGCGGCAAACGGAAGTTCACTCACATGATCTGCGGTTGGATAGATGCTTTTATTAGTTGATAGATATAGCTCGAAAGATTCTCGTTAGGTGGGTAGCTAGTTATTATTTTAATGCGGGTCCTGAGGGAATGGACCATCAATAATTAAAAAGTTATTAAGGATTAAGCTAATGGGATGTATACTCCCCATATATATATATATATATATAGCGTAATTTTTAGCCTAAATTTTGTGTTTGACTTCATTTTTCGTTGTGAAATTATCGCACTAACTTAAATATTGTTATTGATTTTAATGTATTTTTATGCTGATTTCAAATCTACTACTAGTTTCTTAATGACTAAAATATTTTTCTAGTAAAGCTGCCTGAACACAATAATATGAAATATGTGCAGAATAAAACAATATAGAATAACATAAAATGCAAAGAAAAATAACACGAAAATTGAAAAATACGGTATATTTAATAAGCATTTTGAAAATTACATTGTTGTCACATGTTTAGAAAATCAATATTTTATGGGCCAGCCGTTTGCTTTAATTAAGGCTCTACATCTTTTTGACATGGAATGCACCAATTTAAAAAGATCTTTCGCGACAATATGGTTGAAGGAAAATATTAAAGCTTCAATTAATTCACGTTTGTTTGAAGGTTTTTTCTTTGAAATTTCATAACCAATTTTAAACCATAAGTTCTCTATCGGATTAAGGTCGGGAGACTGTCCTGGCCATTTCATTCTATTCACAGTATGGTCTTTCAACCATTTCTGGACCACCTTTGCACGATAACAAGGGGCGTTTTCGTCCTGAAAAATTTATGACTGATTCCCAAAAAGATCTCTCGCAGTTGGTAGCAATTTATTTTGTAGTATTTCAATGTAATCCATGGCTTTCACTATTCCGCTAACGATATGAAGTCTTCCAACACCATGAGAAGACATGCAACCCCATACCATCACTTTTGTCGGGTACTTTACTGTGAGCTTCAGACACTGAGGGCTGAATTCCTCATGAGTGCGTCGTCTTACATAGGCCCTACTTTGGTTGCCAGAAATACAAAACTAACCCTCATCACTAAACATTACCTTTTCCCAGTCTTTAATAGTCCATAATGAATGTTCCCTTGCCCACGTCAATCGCCTCTTGCGTTGAAATTCAGTCAGTAATGGTTTTGGGCGCGCTTTACAGCCTCGTAACCCAATTTCCAGCAGTCTTCCTCTAACAGTTCTTGGGCACACACTCACATTTGATGTAAAAGTCCATTGTTTCAAAATTTGCGAGGAATTAAGTTTTCTGTTCGAAAGTGAAATTCTGTGCAATAACCTGACTTCACGTAAAGATGTTTTTCTTGGTCGTCCTGATCACCCCCTGTCCGCAATAAAATTTGTTTCAGAAAATCTTTTCAAAGTTCTCACAACAGTAGAAAGGCCACATGGTACTTTAGCAGCAATTTGGCGCATAGAATAACCTTCTTCCTTCAAATGTATTATTTTGAACCTTTTATTCTCAGGCAGATGTGAAAATTTAGCCATAATTCCAATATTTTCCACAAACGCACTTCAAATTGCTTTCAATACACTATTTTCCACAAGCACACAACTGCATTCAATACAATAAACCACGTTTCACCTTTTTCTTTCAACCCTTTATCGCTACTGCTCTCTGATTGTTGAAATAACGGAGCATTTCATTGGTGGAAAACACACTCACTTATTCTTACAGTGACTTTGTGCTTTCTTGTCAAGGTGTTTTCAACATATCAATGAAACTATTTACTTTAGATGAAATCTACAAACAGATTTGAAATCAGCATGAAAAAATACATTAAAATTAATAACATTATTTAAGACAGTGCTATAATTTGACAACGAAAAATGAAGTCAAACACAAAAATTACGCTAAAAAATGAGTGTATTCAGGACTTTTTGCCACCACTGTATATATATGGTATATATATACATTTGTGTGTGTGCGTGAATAATAATAAATGCAAAAATTAGAATGAACATAAGATGAAAGTATCAAGCGTTTAAAAAGATTGTTTTCTACTTTTATAAACACCTTGAAACACATTCTTTACAACTTATTAAAAACTTAAACTAGTTAAGCAACTGAACTTAACTACACTTCGGGGAAAAAAATCTATTTTAATTTTGCATATAAATGATAAGTTTTTCTTGTTCCCTTGTCACTTTTTCCATTTAATACAAAATAGTCATAATTTCAAGATTGTTCAGATCTGAAATTTCAATTTTTTTCTAAGTATTTTGTAAATGTTTTATATTTTAATGTAGGGGAATTATTTTCTTAGTGTTTCGTTATCTTATTAATATGCAGGCTATGCATGTGTGAATTCCTAATTTTTTATTAAATTAACATAAATATTTTGGAACATCAAGGGGTTGGACTATAAGGTACTCTTTAAGTTGGTCAGAATAATATGTTACTTTCTTTCAAAAATTTGCTGTAATGAGTAAAACTTAAATATTTCAAGGTAGACTTCAGATAAACGCACGTGCGCAGTAATGTTTGAAAAAGACTTACTTACTTTTCCATTTTTTTTAAATTTTGGGGTTTATATGTAGCCTTAGAAATTACAATATTAGTATATCATTTTACTATTGAGAAAGATTTGAAAAAAAGTACATATATAATACTAAAATAAGTAAAATATGGTGCATAATATGTTTTATATTGGTTTCCCACGATGGGAAATCGCTGAAATATATTTTATTCTTTAATTTTCCATTCTGGATGAACTAGCGGATAAGAATTATTTTTAGAACTTTCAATGCTATGAGAATATTCAATAATGCAAAATAATATTTCTATTCCTAAGGCATAAATGGAATCTTCCACCTAGCATCTCAATAAAAGAAAGAGATAATGCTACTTTCGGAAATTTATTGGGAAGAAACGAATTTCTCTGCTCGCTCTGTCTCTTGAATGCAAAAAAATCGCCCGTTTGATAAAGGCATCCTCTCGGTAGATGAACTAGATGGAAATAAATCTGCTGAGTCGTAAATAAATTGCTTTCTTGTTCTGATATTTCGGAAATAAAAAGGGAGGGAAAGTTTTAGGGAAAAGCTATTTTTCCTCTTTTTGTCCAGCTCTTATGAAACTACACAACTGTAATTTGTTTTTTATCGTTATTACAGGATGAAATCTGTACCAAGTGAAACGGTTTTTAGGGGAGAAGAAAAATGAATTCGCTTAAGAGCTTTTTAAATGACACTTTAAATTATTTTAATGTGTCTTTTATATACTTATGAATGTGTAATGTAATGACTAGGGCTTAGAAAAAGTTCATACATTTTTTATTTTGATCTACGGATTTGTTGCTAGCAGTTTTGTTTTTTTACAAAATTTATTTATCATTGTGAAAGGAGGTTTTAAGTACGTATTCTGTTCCTTAAAAACACTGTTTGGGAAATGTTTGTCTCGTTATTTTCTAGTTTTATATGGTAAATATTTGTTGTTCATGAAAGTTTTGGAAAGTAAAGAAGGAACTCAAATGCTATTTTTTAAAATTATTTTCAGTTTGTTTTTAGGTATACAGATGGTATTAAAACTTAAGAACAACAACGAGCATTTCTCTAAATAAGGAATAATGATTCATTTAATACAATCAATCTTCTTTTTAGTTAAAGAATTGTTAATTTCTTAAAGACATATAAGTAAATAAATGAAACTCATTTCCATATTTCTTGGATATCTGACATAAACTAGCAATGCGTTTTAAAGTTATGACCCTTAAAGAAATAAGTTATAAAAATATTTATATATATTAAGTGAATTGTGTAATTAAAATCAATTGGTGTGTACTAATGACAGAATTTGATTCATTAACATGTGATAAAGTTATTTAACTAAGGAAACTTTGAAGAATATAAAAGAAGATTTTGACACTAATTACTAAGAATTATTTATTAGCTTTTGAATTATTGTTGAAGAAATAATTACCAAAAGAATGAAAAAATATGTTAAAAAAAATTCACAACGTTTAGTTTAGAAAAATGTATTCTTGTATTACAAAAATTCTAAAAAGAAATTGCTTTTTTTCATTTTTTTAAAGTTAATTTTTTTAATCTAGTCATTTATGAAAGACTTAGTGAAAAAAATACAGAATTCGATATGGTTTAATTAATATTTCTGCGAGTTCACATCATTCGGTTGATAAATATTCACTAATTGACCACAATTAAAATTGAAATTTGCGAGAAGCCTATAGGAAAAAATGATTATTAAAAAAAATTCACAACGTTTAGTTTAGAAAAATGTATTCTTATATTACAAAAATTCTAAAAATAAATTGTTTTTTTTAAGTCATTTATGTAATACTTAGTGAAACAATACAGAATTATATATGGTTTAATTAATATTTCTGCGATTTCACATCGTTCTACTGATAAATATTTACTAATTGTCCACAATTAAAATTGAAATTTGCGAGAAGCCTGTAGAAAAAAATTATTGCTATAAAATATTTGCAATTTTTTCAGTGGCCTAATGAGATGGGTTTTTTTTTCTAGTTCAAAATTGTTAAGTTCATAAACTTACCAATAAAGGGCGTTTAACAGCGTTATGCAAATAGTAACAAAATATTTTATTTGAGTATAGGTGGCCAGAAAGCAGTAAATACACTGCTGTTTGCTACCGTCCGGCAGCTGCTTATTACATGTTAAAAGATAGGGGATTGTGTATGTCAGGTTTCCTGGCATACACGCTTCACAATCTTATTTAGCCATATCGGTACATAGCCATAGTCTTCCCTACCGTTACCCTATTATAGTCATACACACTTCCTTTTCGTTCCCTATATCACACTTCCCTGGCCAATGGTGAGAGATGCTTTCTTTTTAGGTCAGAGGGTGATGGGATGGAACTGCGACAAAATCTTAAAAGTATCTCCACATCTAAAGCTCACTAGGATTCAAGACTGTAGATTTAATAGGAAAAGTGGTGGGTGAATGACAACTGATAATTCTGACTTTCGTAAAATGGCTGAGTAATATCTGTTTTATACAGTGATCTATGAATGTAGAAGCTCTATTTTGTAGGTTAAAATACTTGCAGCTGTGCTTTCTTTGAAAACCATAAGCTCACAATGAATATGATTGCAAAGCCTCTCTATACCATTTTTTGCAACAAGTTTAACAAAATTTGGTAAAATTCTATGAAGTTTTTCTGCAGCCAAAACGGAATTTGTGCGTGCAAACAGCACCATCTAAAGGGAAGAAAGCATCACCAGTATGCATAATTTTCCTTGGCTAATCAATTTGGAGCCAACACCATGCAAGAGACTACAAAACAAACGTTTGCTGATTTTAGCATTATGAGGTAAGAGCTGTTACACAAACGAAAATTTGTAGCGATCGTTGTGTAACACATTTTGAAGATTCTTGTAATCAGTTTCATGGGGTTTCTCAACAATTTCTACAATATTTTGCCCATTAGTGCTTCTGAGGTAAACTTTTCATCTTTCTGTCTACTTCCCCTTCTGTTGCTACAGCATCTTCTACTTTTGTTGCAGCATTCTTTACAGTATTTTTACATTATTGACCACTAATTCCTTTATTTTAAATTTCGCAATTACGGTTTTAGATCCTTGGCCGGTAAGAGAGTATATTCGCAAATGTTTTATGACAAAACTGTTCTTAAAAACTCGGTACTAAACCTTTTGTGTAAAATAATTTCTCCAGTAAAGCAAAATCTTGCTTAATTAACATCATTTTCCTTAGAAGAAATACAATTGAAGGCTTCTTATGTATATATAGTATAATAAATTGGAAAAATAACTAGACTAAACTATCAACTAACACAGCCAGAAGGTAGAAATCAGATTTTAAGAACACATAACTATAAAAAAAAATGGTGGAAATGTATATTGAACAAGATTTAAATAAACGTATGTATAGCAGGAAACAGAATTAGAACTTTAAAATGGAGGAAATCAAAATAATCAATGGACTGAAATGGAGACCAATTATGATTTCTAAAGCTGGTGCTGAATTAGGACCAGCAATTAGGGTTAAGTATATTTTACGGATCCACCTTCCCCGTACAGCAGAAATTTTCGACATAAAAAGAAAAAAACAGAGCCATATTGAATGTTAGGCCTAAAACTAACACATGTGTATTATGCAACAGAGAGAAAAATAAAGTAAAATTTAATTAAATTACGAAAGGAATGGTTCCTTACTAAGAGATGAATATAAAAATAATTTTGTTAAGGAAAAATTAAGCAAAATCTTACATGAAAGAATGCTAACCGTATGAGAAAAAAATGCCATGTACCTTTGTCAAGTACGCACGACAAATGTCGTGTTAAAATTGGAGTGTTAAACCAGAAACAAAAAATAGTGGTACCACCTAGATTGTTTTATTATAAATAAACTATATATATATATGTCTGACCCCAGTTCCGCTGGTAAAATGAGGAGAGCATAATATCTATAAATAATGTATTTATTTTTCTTCCAACACATTAAATCCAACATGGCGGTCCTTTGGCGCGCAACCGAGGTGAATTAAAAACAACATTGCAGCGAGGAGTCACTAGCTACATTTCCATTTATGCTCTCTCTTCTACGTCAGTGCTTGCTATAAGTTTAAGTAGTTTATATATATATATATATATATATATATTTACCCTCAAATCCCTACGCTATAGTAAAGAGTTCACTCTATTTCTATTCATTATTTACTTAACTTTGAAACTAAACTTTTAAGAACTGATATATATATATATAATCATAAATATTATAGTTTAAACTAGGATTATCAATATTTAATAGTAAATAAAAACAATCTACTTTATTTGTGTCATAGTTGGATTTTATTAAATTAAAATAAACTATATAAAACATTTGGGAGATTTAACCTAAATTTTTATTAAATTTACATAAACTAACTATGTACCTGTATTTACAAATACACACACAAATTTCAATTTACATTTCTCAATTGGACACAGGTCCAAATATCTGAAATATTAACAATTTACACGGAAAAATAGTATAACATAAATTCCCTGAATGAAATAAAAAATTTTCAATTGCTAGTTCGCTAATATCATCTCTATTTTAGTCCAAATAAATTTTCAGCCACTGAAATTGTGTTACATCATGGATGAAGCGATCCTCATATAAAATCCAAGAAGTTAAAAGCAATAATTTCTTTTATTCCTATTGTATTGTATATTAATACTTCCTTGGAGGAAGAGATGTCTTCTTAAAGTATATTGCAATAAACATTCCCTTTATGTAATATATTCAACTTTTTTTACTCGAATGCGTCCAAATGCACAAAACACTTCTCTTCAAAAAGATTCTTAATGGTGGTATTAAACTCATATTTTCTTCTACATTGAAATAATATACCACGAAACATAGAAAAACAGCCATTAGTTTTCGCTCGCTCACCCGTGACAAAAGTAATAAAACACGTCTTTTGACAATCGGAAACAGGAAGAAGAAATATTTTTCACTTTCTCCTTTTCATTTCCTCCTATGCGAACTTTTCATTGGTTGTCAGGATTCACTTGCCGCTTCAGAAGGATATCTGTCATTATTGCTAATGAGCGAGAAAAGTTAAGGGAAGGAAAGAAGAAACCTAAAGAAAAATGTCGAGATGAGTTGTATGCGCATATTTGATAATTAGGAGAAGAATAAATATAAGAATTGGGAGGTATTCTTAACGAGAACTGCGAAACATTAAACAATAACATTCTCATTTCGAAGGGAATATTGGATCTGATCCCATTCGTCTTATTCATCTATTTTTCTTTATATTTTTCATATTTGTTTCCTTCATAGTACTGTACCGTTACATTACCCATTATGAAAATTTTTGTCAGTCATACCCTAAGAAACTTATAAACAATTTAGTGAAAAAGCAAATCAGGTTTCTAAAATTAAGCCTGCATTCAAATTGTTTATTAAATTAAATATTTTTTTTCTAAGTTTGTTCAAATTAGCTTCACTCGTATTTATTATCAGAAATATAATTAAAAAGTATCCTTTAAAATGGATTTCATCTGAGTTCCAGATTTAAAGCTTCAGAGTATACAAAGAAAAAAAAACTGTATTCAATTAGTAATTTTTTTTCCCGTTTAGAATAAAGGTAAGACGTATTTCGAAAGTAAGTTTAAATGAATACAAGTAATATAAAAAAGAATTATTCAATTCCTTCCTTGAATGGATAAATAGAAAGTATTTTATTAACGATTGAAAATTTGAACAAGATATATATATATATTTATATATGTGTGTGTGTTTGCATTGTTGTAACAATACAAACACGGTTTGGCTAGTTTGGTTGAAAAACAGGTTTTCGGCCCCAACTTTTGTCATTGTCTTAACAGTTACATTGTTACAACAATGGAGACGAATCTAACGGCGTCGAAAATCGGTCATTAATTTAATTAATTAACCAGTAATTAATGAATTAATATTTGATAAATCTGTATTAACATCAAGTATCATTCATAAAATTTTTTAAAAAATATTTGAACTTGATTGGATGAATAGAAAGTATTTTATTAACGATTGAAAATTTGAACAATATATATAAATTAATAAATAAATATTATAGGGAGAGAGTGAGCTAATAGTAGGAATTAAAATTAGAGTTATTATTCTTGTACTCAATTGAAATGTATCATAAATATTCCAATTCGTATAAAATTTTGTATACATCTCACTAAGTAAGTAACTAAATCCGTATACATTATTTAAGTAAATCTTTCGAGAAAAAAATTAACTTGTAATTTATCACACACAAAAAGCAAATTTTAGAAATTTTTTTTTCGAAAAAGTAAAATTACTATATTATATTTTACATATTGTATAAAAAACTAATGCCCGAGAGAATTTAAAAGGAATTCCCCATTTACAAAAAATGTACATTTAATTTAATTATTTTAATATATATTCCGATATTCTTTGATTCAAACAATACAAAAAAAATAACATGATAGGGGGCTTGTTAACACACTTTTCTTTCACATGGCTTCGTTATCTAATACGTTGGTGTTAAATGTTTAAGTTTCCTTCAGTAATAATTGGTTAGCTGCAAAAGAGGATAATTACTCTACAGATTGTTTACAGCGAGTGGTTTTACGATCACATAGAGGTATCTGAAGGATATCAGACTTCTGACCATTCCGATCCGATGGATGGACATCTAATTTCTTAAGGTGAGGTTTTTAGGGCTTTATTAAGCTATCAGCGAAACAGGATCGTTGAGACAGGACGATGATTGCAAGAATATTGATCAAGTGCAACCCGCTCTCTTTTTTATAGCATCATTTTCGTAGCTTTTGTCATTTTTGTAACCTTAAGGATAAAGACAAAATGGTTGCTTTCCATTTATGGCAAATTCCTTGGAATGTGACCCATGAATCCTTATAAGAATGAAGAAAGGATTAAATTAATTGTAAAAAAAGAACAAAAATAAATTTGAAGAGTTTTTTCTCCCACAATTGTTTCCTATCCAAATTAAATACTTTTTTCAAAATTTAAAATAAACCTAATTTTGCTTGCTTTTAAAATTTAGCATCAATGAATGGAATTTTGAATGTTACCGGTCCACTTAAAAGCTGTAGTTTCCTTTTTTTAGTGTAACATATTTGTTCTTAATTTTTTAGTTTAAAAATTATTTACCATTACCTATGTAGGATTTTAAAAACGTACTTTAATTAAAAGTGTTAAATTCCGTTTTGGGGACTGAGGTGTACTTGTTCTGAAAGGAATAAGCCATTACAAATTAAATATTCCCCATGCTTTATTAAAACTTAAATTGTAATTATTTTGTTAACTTTGTTACAATATTGCACTAACAAATATCAAATTAATTAACGAGAAGTACATTGGTATGATAATAACATGTGAATTGTTAAAAGCCAATGATGTGGATTTTAATATGTTTTTAGTGCACTAATTCGTCATTTACACTGGTGTCTAAATTAAGAACATTTGCGTATTTTGTCGAATTTCATGAAAAGATTCGAATGAAATGTAAAAATATACAGCTTCGAAACAAATATGCATATCTTGTGTGTAAAATATATAAGAGTATACGTGTGTGTGGCCAAAGTTAGTAGAGTAACAGGATTTTATAAGCACTCGTGCTGAAATTCACATTTCGTTTGATAGCACACATCACCAAAATTCTTGGGTTTTTTTGCAGCAATCGATTAAATTAAAATTCAGACAGTAAAAATGAGTAACCACCAATGTTTAGATGATCAAGTAAGGTGTTGAATTGTGAGTGGGATGAAAGCAAATCTCAAATCTCGATTTGTAGAGAATTCTACTTTATACCCAACGTCGTGTTCAACTAATGGATACAGTTTCAAGGTACCGTGGCCTTAGAGAGAAAGCTTATAGTCAAGGTCTTCTGAGCCAAGACCTCAGAAGGCATTGGTATGCCTTGAATGCTTTGATGCGGGAAATTGCAACTCGCAATTCCTCTTTGAGTACCATCCAAAACCTGAAAACATAATTTTTGACCAAGTGGTAGAAATTGTCAAAAGAACTCGTAAATTTCTTTATTTCCAGTATAAAATCACGGGGAGTGACCAGTGTATCTATAAAAGGGGACCATACCCCCTATTAACTAACTTTTATTGTTCTATTCTGTAACTGCTAATCCATATCTTCCGATTCTGATGAGTGTGTTATGCACTATCATGCATGTGTAGGCTTTGCATTATATCAACTTTATGTACGTAATAAGTTTCATTAAAATCTGTCCGACAGTTCTAGAGACAATCGACCAAATCTTAAACTCCTTGAAATTTTGAACAATGGTGAATATGTGGAATCGATATCTTATTTTAACAAAATTTATTTCTACGGAGTTGTAAACATCAGCACGTAAATATTTTAAAATATCTTCAGAACTTGCGGTCCATTCGAAAAAAAAAGTCTTCAGATAGTAAAACATTGGTATATAAATTTCTCTATCAAAACTAAAATCCAAGGCTAAATTGGAAAGCTGTGTTTTCGTGAACAATTTTAAAGCAAATCTGCTTGATTGACATAATATCTCCGAAGTGTTTTTAATGACTAATTTTTGCTGCTAAATGTGGTGATTATACGGGTATAGTTTGGTAATATATATTTTCTTGGAGACTATTGATTATTATTGTCTGTTTAAAATGCCCCTTCTAGAATTTGGAGGAAAATTATTAATTTACACACTAAAAGTAAGTAAAAAGAATCGTAACATTTGAATATTTGTTTAGTTAGAGAGAGAGATCAGTTCCTTTTCTTGAGTGATTAATCCTCAAAAATTCTAAATTTTCATTAAACTAATTTCAAAATGAGAAATATTGTGAATCAGTGTTTTGAGTAAAAGCTCCTATTAGTGTACCATTTACGTCTAAAAACTGCCTTTTTGTATTAAACATGCTTCTGATGTCAAGAAGATAATATTTTGATTCACTATAAGCAATCATAGAAGCTCATTCAAATCATTACTTTTATTATCAATACTTAGAATATAAATTTATAAATGGGAATTAGTCAAATAATTTTAGATGAATATATTTTTGTCAAAAAATCTCTAAATAATAATATAATGGCAAGCATAAACATTTCATTTTTATACATTTTACTGCAGAATGTTTGCAAGTATTATTTTTCTCTTAGATTCTCTATTAGTATTTTTATCATGTGGATGTTAGAAACTTTTATTTGTGTTAAGAAATTTTGCAATAAATTTTTATTGGACTCAATTTTGTGAGAGTTTTGGTTCTGTTTAATGTATTCTGAAGTATTTAAATACCTTGTTTATTATTCCATAACTTTACTTTGTGAAGTGTTAATTAATTTAATCCTATACCGAATTTATTATTGTTTGGGCAAACAAAATTGACTTTTAAAGTACTTTTTACATCAATGATATCTTCTTCACAGCTTATTAAAAAATAAATTCTTTTTTTTATAACGTTGAGTCGCTTAAATTTTCATGATTTTCCAACTCTAAATTTTCTCGTACAGTCTGAAGCTTAAAAATATCTGTATACGAATGATTTTGATTTAATTCATTCTAAACAAGCATATTACAAGAGAAAATACTTCTCATTCCCTTGGATTCTAAGCACACGAAGAAAACGTTTTCATGGGGACACGAATAACAAGTATCAGATTTTTTTAGATTTCCTTCTAGGAAAAGAATTGATGAAATTAAATTTCTTAGATTATTTGGTTTTGTATTTGAATTCCATTAAAATCATTTGAAAAATTAGAATGTTTGAAGAAGGATGAGGTAAGAGAAAAATACATTGCTTATTTTTATAAAAGAAAAATATTATTAGAAAACAATTATAAAAAAAAGCTTTTAAATAAATAGTATGATCATTTAATATTTATTTCTTGATTTTTTTGTTTCATTGAATATGTATTATTTATGATTATGAAATAAGTGCGTTTCTTAGTGTTTTGTAACATAATCTCAAACGATTTAAAGATATTTTTTTGAAATCATTATATAAATATTTTCTGTCATATATATATAATCATTCGTATTAAAGGCGTTTGGATGTTTTTAAATAATGAAAGCTTCAGAAAAAATTAACCGAGATATAATACTAATGCTTTAAATAATTTGAAAAAAGGAGATGAAGTAAGACATTGGATATTTTTTTCAGCATATATAATTGTTATAAAAAATTTTTATCGCGATTCTTGGAATAGAATGTTAATAGTGGTTTTTTTGTAGAATATATGTAAAAAAAAACCTCAAAAATTTTGTTAAACATTGAAAATATTTATTATCCTTTTTGCATTATTAGTAATATATTTTCGTATACCCCAAGGAAAAGAAATTAAGAGGTATTATATGTTAATTAAAGTTACGTATGATTTAAAACTTATTACCTTCAAGAAATGGTTGTGACATATGTCTTGCATTTTCGTAAAGTTTATGTATATCAAAAATATATATTATTAATTGTAATTTTGTATTGATCAAACTAAAATAAAAAGTATATTAAGATATCATTTTACATGAAATAATTATATATATTATAACTACTTGATTTATATCAAATAGCTTACATTTGTATGTGTGTGTATGCACACTTAAGCGCTACTGAATTAGGGATAGAAAATTATACGCAAATTTTATAACGTACTGTGGTTTTGGTTAATCGGTCGGGTAAAACTTCTGATTTTGATGCCTTCGATCACACATCTTACACTATTTGAAGCATAGGCCACTGAATTTTTCGAATCGTCCCAGCGTTAAAAATATACCAAAAAATTACGGATGGTGGGATAAAATTAGAGATCAGGCAAACAGTAAAGGATAATTAGTCTGTCTCAAATGAGCATAGTGTGAGACAGCTCAGTGGTATTGTGCATAACTCGAGAAGCAAACTATTCGAGCCCTAAACTTGTCTTCGAGGCCCATAGATTCACAAGAATACCATTGCTTAATGCTGCCATTAGACTCTACATTTTGCTTGCGCAATAGAAAACACAAAATTGACTGGGAAATAGTAGCATGAAGTAATTAGTCTTTATTCTGACTACTTCGCGCCAGTGGAAAAGTGAGAATATGTCTAATTCACGAAATCATGGATCGGCTTGCAATAGTTTGGAACTGTACAAGGTCATGGCAACACACAGCCATAAGCTGAGGTGTTTTCTATTGACATTTTTCTGGATCTTTAATGCTTGAACCATCCTCTCACAGCACAATTCGGTTTATAGAGTTGCTGGGTAATCACCTTCATCCATTTACGTTGTGTTACTTTTCACATGAAAATGGCGTACTCCCGCAAGGAAGCTGCATTTCTCTTAAATTCCTGCTGGCTATGGCATGGTTAAGTATGCATTCTTCTGATTTCTTTGCCGTAAATTGGCCACTTAGATGACCAAATTTACCTGCGGGAATCTTACTCCAAAACGGCACCCATGGGACTTTTTGGAGTAAGGTATTGATGAAAAACGCACAACGAAAACAAACCTTTTATTCAATGGCCGACTAACAGCTGGTAATAGCTTCAAAAATATAATATAATATAATCTATCTATATATATATAT